>JAOTNS010000902.1:0-81491 GCA_028476615.1 Culter alburnus
CTTGCGCGTTCTTCGCAACGCGGCAAGTAAAAGGCTTCCGGCGGTCTTTCTGCCACCTCATTTTTCTACGTTGAGAACGTTATTTTGGAGTTATAGCACACACCCTATCCGTCCTATGCCTCTCTCTCTCTCCTCTCTCCTCTCTCTCACATCCTCTCTCTCACTCTCGTCTCCGCTTCTCAGTCCCTCATCCAGTCGCTACTCTCAGTCTCATCCCTCCCTCTCCTCTCTCCCGAAAACCTCATCTCTCTCCTCTCTCCTTCCTCTCCCAGCTTATCTCAGTTTAAAAACCCTCAGAGCTGCAAGCGCTGTGGATTTAAAGGTCAATATTTCCCCCTTGTGGTGAGTGGTTTTTGCCCTTCTTTGTTTACAACAGTTGTACTCATATCTTATGTAGCTGCGCGCGCATCTTCCGTTTCATTATATTCCAGGACGCAGAAAATATTATCATGCATTATTTTAAATTCTAATAATACAGTCATAAATAGTAATCAATAAAAAAAAAAATAAATAAATAAATAAATAAATAACCTGTTTAAATTGTTATTTCAGATGTCCATTACTATTCATTGATTCTGAACAGTAGCATCCAGATAATTTTACATATATGGATCTGGTTTAAGTTATTTCAAGAAATAATCATTATAGATTCTTTTTTTTTTTTTTTAAACAAATCAAGGGAAGATAATCTTATTTTGGGAGTTTGTGGGATTATCATCATACATTGATGTTAATGTCTACATATCCCTTGGCAAACAGGCCGTACAGTGTACAATCACACTATGTTCCCTGTAAAGTTATATATATATATATATATATATATAAACACATTATTGCCTTTGACAACTCCCAAATGCAGTTCAACAGTTCTGTTGTTGACCAAACCACAACTGCTGATTTCAGTGATAAAGCTTTTTTTTTTTTTTTAGGCTATATGATCACATGGGTTTCAGTATTAGACAAGGTATCAGATAGACAAGATAGACAAGGGCATTTTATGTTGGGAAAAAATCATTTACTTTTGTCACCACTGGTACCACCTAACAGAAGCATTTCTTGTGAAATGAATGTAGCGACCGCTGAACACCTCACGACCCGGGCGCCGCGGCATGTGGGAGCAAAAATGCGCCCACACACTGATTCATACCTTCCATTGTTATTAAACTGAAAAACTGAAGGGTATTATCAGTATGATTTGAAGATATATTATCTTGCATTTTCTCACTATGAAGCACTATGCTGTTACTTTTCTGGTTGCTCTACATTGTTTTATTAGTTACTGTCCTTACACTACTGTTCAAAAGTTTGGGGCCTTAAGATTTTTTTAAACGTTTTTGAAAGAGAAGTCTCTTCTGCTCACCAAGGCTGTATTTGATCAAAAATACAAAACTGCAAGATTGTGTAATATTACAATTTTAATATATTTTTCCAGTGATGGCAAAGAATTTTCAGCATCATTACTCTTCAGTGTCACGTGATCCTTCAACGGTCATTCTAATATGCTGATTTGCTGCTTAATATTTTTTTTTTATTATTATTATTATTATCAATGTTGAAAACAGTTATCTTTTTTATAATTTTATTATTTTTTAACATTTCAACATTTCATTATTTATTTACTATCTTTTTCTTTCCTTGCTCATTTTTATATTAAATTAAATTGTTAAACAATTATTTTTTTCTCCCTAAATTATGGCAGTTTAAGCACTTTCATGTACCATTGTATATGAAATATGCTATATAAATAAGCATGCCTTGCATCAAGTAACATGATGGTTGGATTTAATGTGATGAAAAAAGTGCAATAGAACTCATAAACATAAATACCACAAGTTTAGTTAATAAAACAATTAAAACAAGAAAGGGGAAAAGCAGGTAAACTCTGTATTCATCCTCCACTCCATCTGGAAAAACAAAGAGTAAGAAACAGCTAGAGAAAGTCAGAGAACAAGAGAGTGATAATGAGAAACTGTACCAAATATAAAAGTTCCACAGCTATTTTACAAAGAATGGATGCAACATTATCCTCTGCTTACCTGTAATATTGGAGGTACAAAGTGGGCTGCCATGAGTCACATTTTCAGTACTAAAATGTACAAAAAGTCGAGTCCCAGTCCCATAGTACTGCTCAGGTGTGCCATTAATTCTGCAGATATAATTACAGTAGAACAAGCCGGTGTCGTTGAGCTCTAGGGAGGTCAGGGTGAAGCTTGAGCGTGAGTGTTTTGCTTTTTTGTGTTCAGAATGTCTCCCACTAAACTGAGGAAGCTTGTCGATGCGGTCGTATTTCCCATCTCTGTTATTGTACCAGTGTACTAAACAGATGGCCTCCTGAATGTCTCCATGAGTGTGACAGTGTATGGTGATGTTTTCTCCAGGTGTCCTGTACACCTCACCTGGCCACTGCTTCACCCAGTTTTGCATGCGAGCCTTTCCTGTGACAAAGAACAAGTATTCATCCTGCTGGTGGATAAACATCCAAAAGATATTTCTCAAATTGGGGTTTGTGTAGGAACTTCAGAGGGTAAAATTGATGAAATACTAATAATTAATTTTAATTTAAAAATGTTAAATTAAAAGAATATTTTAAAATATAATTAATCAAAATAAAACACTATTTTATTTTATTTTATTTTTTTTACTTGTTTATACTGTGTGGCCATGCAATTATAGCCTAGTAGCCGTTCTTGAGAGTGCAATTCCAAAAACTTGAAGAATTTCTGAGCAATAGTTTTTTGGGGTTTTTTAAGAAAGGAAAATTTAAAAGATAAAATTAGGAGAGCTAGGGAGAATCACTAAATTAGGAGTAATTTACTGCTATATTGTAAATATACAAGGAATCATGTAATCAATAAAAAAAGTAACTAATCTGATTATGAGTATTTTAAAATGTAATTTAATACAATTACAAGTATTTAATTTTTGGAATCTGATTACGTAATCCAGATTACATATAATCAGTTACTGCCCAGCTCTCTATATATTTATTATATCCTAATTGTTAAGATTTTTTGAATGTGCATTAGTCCACCAGTTAACATTTATTAGACTTTGAGTAAGATGTGTAAAAAATATATATGCCTAATGGGTCGCTCTTTGCATTTGACTGAAGAAAAAAAAAAAGCAGATGAATTGAAATTCACTTTCTGACAGTAGGTGGCGCTTATATAGCAGTTCCACCGGTTACATCAGTAAACAAAGCAACACAGGACTTATAAAGACTTTTACATATTAATACTCTGTTCCACGTCATGCCTAACAAGGCCCCTTATTCTAAATAAACTGTAAACAACAGCTTCTTATTATATTATATTATATTATATATTATGCCATGTGCAGTGCCCACATTTATTTAAATTATAGACTTTGATGTTTATTAATCAATCACATTAAGCAATATCGTGATTCTTGTTTCTCCATCTCCAAATTTAAGACCTCTTGAAACTATTATTCAGACCATTTAAGATATTTAAAGTCCCCCTGTGGTGAAAATCAAGTTTTTAATGTTGTTTATATGTCTTTGTGGTGTTTTTAACATGCCTTAAGACAAACCATGTGCAAATTCATATGTCAACAACATTGCTGAGTATTTATAACTACATTTTAATGCTAGAAACCAGTAAAAATGTTTGTTTTTGTTACCGAGTACTCTTTTCATTAAATATTTCAGCATAATATTTTCAGTGAAAATGTAGTCTAAATATGAACATGATCACTTAAAGGGTTAGTTCACCCAAAAATGAAAATTCTGTCATTTTTACTCACCCTTTACATTAATGGATCTTGAAAGAGGAAATGTCACTGCTCCCTATGAAGGCCTCACGGAGCCATCGGATTTCAACTAAAATATCTTAATTTGTGTTCCGAAGATTAACAAAGGTCTTACGGGAGTGGAACGGCATGAGGGTGAGTAAAAATGACAGAATTTTCATTTTTGGGTGAACTAACCCTTTAATAAAGATAACTGACATAAAACAATATTTTTGGCCCTAAAATATACTTAAAATATATACATGGGTCAAAATTCTACTATTTCAAAATAGTCTTTTATTATGCAAACTGATTAAGCATTTATTTTTAATATATAAAATTTGTATTTTTATGTTGATGTATTATTTTGTACTATATTTATAGAATTTTGACCCATGTATATTTTTAAGTTTAAAGCCTTGAAATACAATAGAAACACAAAGACTAAAAAAATAACAGTAAGTGTGTTACCTGAGGGATAAAAAGCAAAGAAGACAGCGGCAAAGACGACATCATGGAATAACATATCTGTCTGTAAATTTGAAAAACAATGATCTTTTACAGGAGCAACAGATTAAATGCCATTGTTTGGTGCTTACTAGATACAGCATGACTTATTTAGGCCTTTCAGAACAACCATGGCTCTCATCTCACATTATTTATGACTTTTTACAAGTTACATTTAGTAGTAAGAAAAGTGGTAAGACAGATGTGAAGAACGTTCTAAAGAACATTTACCCATTTTAGGGGTACAGTCTCGGATAACTTTTGAAATAAATGCAGAAATGTTTCATTTGGAGCAGTCTGACTTACCTCTGAGCTTCTTGCAAATCATAGGCTTCCTACAATATTGAATCTGCTCGTGTGTCAGACAATAAGGGGGCTTGCACACATCTGTTATGGTCTCACTTCCTGTGCCGTGTATATTCAGGAAGGATGGTTTCACCTCCAATTTGAAGACTTGAATTAGTTTATAACTGTTATCTGTTATTTTTCATGCAAATTTGTGTGTTGGTCAAAGCCATGTTTTGAAAAACATAAAATAAAATATATTGCATGTTTGCATTCAGGTATAATCAAAAATGGGGGTCTTACTTTGTAATTCTGCACAGTGGGCTGTTAGGTGCTAACAGGAAATCTATGATGTGACAATGACATGCCTGTCCCACATGAAACATTCAGAGTACAGCTAAGCTGGATGCGTGTTCATGCTATTCACAAGTAGAGGTGCTTTGGAAAGCTAGTTTCTTTTGCATTGTCTTTCCTCTAGTAAGTCAGGTCATTCATGTCTAAGATGCTAAGAAATCATTATTTATAGAAAAACGTATGATATATTTTCCATTCTACAAATTTTCCTGGATGCTACAGATTATAATGCTGTGTTTAGTCTTGCTGAAATCAACTATTGGCTCAAAATATGTAATATATTACATATACTATATAGTTCTACTTTGTTCATAACATGTTATATTTACATTACTATAAAATCTAGAAATATGAAGACACCCATCTATCCTTTCTTCTTTCTTGACAGGCTGAATTTGATGAGGTATGGATCAAATGAACATATTTTAGTCCTAAATGACTGCAGAACGTCAGCTTTACTAGTAATGAACTGAGAAGTAAAGCACTAGAATGCAGTAATACATTTTCAATTCATGACATTATTGACAATTATATGGGTTTAAACCACATTTATTTACAGTGGTGTGTCCTTTTTTTTTTTTTTTTTTTTTTTTTTTTTTTTGCATGTTTGTCACACTTAAATGTTTAAGATCATCAAACAATATTTGAATATGAAGGGAAAACAAAATCCAAACATGGCCCTGTGTGAAAAAGTGCTTGCCCCCGTTGTTAAAACATAACTTAACTGTGGTTTATCACACCTGAGTTCAGTTTCTCTAGCCACACCCAGGCCTGATTACTGCCACACCTGTTCACAATCAAGAAATCACTTAAATAGGACCTGTCTGACAAAGTGAAGTAGACCAAAATCCTCAAAAGCTACACATCATGTTTGAGATCCAAAGAAATTCAGGAACAAATGAGAAAGAAAGTAATTGAGATCTATCAGTCTGGAAAAGGTATAAAGCTATTTCTAAAGCTTTGGGACTCCAGCGAACCACAGTGAGAAACATGGAACAGTGGTGAACCTTCCCAGGAGTGGCCGGCTGACCAAAATTACCCCAAGAGCCCAGCGGCGACTCGCCCAAGAGGTCACAAAAGACCCCACAACAACATCCAAAGAACTGCAGGCCTCACTTGCCTCAGTTAAGGTCAGTGTTCATGACTCCACCATAAGAAAAAGACTGGGCAAAAATGGCCTGCATGGCAGAGTTCGAAGACGAAAAACGCTGCTGAGCAAAAGAACATAAAGGCTCGTCTCAGTTTTGCCAAAAAAATCCCCAAGACTTTTGGGAAAATACTTTGTGGACTGACGAGACAAAGCTGAACTATTTGGAAGGTGTGTGTCCCATTACATCTGGCATAAAAGTAACACAGCATTTCAGAAAAAGAACATCATACCAACAGTAAAATATGGTGGTGGTAGTGTGATGGTCTGGGGCTGTTTTGCTGCTTCAGGACCTGGAAGACTTGCTGTGATAAATGGAACCATGAATTCTGCTGTCTACCAAAAAATCCTGAAGGACAATGTCCAGCCATCTGTTCGTGACCTCAAGCTGAAGTGAACTTGGGTTCTGCAGCAGGACAATGATCCAAAACACCAGCAAATCCACCTCTGAATGGCTGAAGAAAAACAAAATGAAGACTTTGGAGTGGCCTAGTCAAAGTCCTGACCTCAATCCTATTGAGATGCTGTGGCATGACCTTAAAAAGGCGGTTCATGCTCGAAAACCCTCCAATGTGGCTGAATTACAACAATTCTGCAAAGAAGTGGGCCAAAATTCCTCCACAGCGCTGTAACAGACTCATTGCAAGTTATCGCAAACGCTTGATTGCAGTTGTTGCTGATAAGGGTGGCCCAACCAGTTATTAGGTTTAGGGGCAAGCGCTTTTTCACACAGGGCCATGTGGGTTTGGATTTTGTTTTCCCTTCAAAATAAAAACCTTCATTTAAAAACTGCATGTTGTGTTTACTTGTGTTATCTCTGATTCATATTTTAATTTGTTTGATGATCTGAAACATTAAAGTGTGGCAAACATGCAAAAAAAAAAAAATCAGGCACAAGTACTTTTTCACAACACTGTATGTAGTTAAATGGACTTGATTAATTTGCACATTCAGTCACTAGAGGGCACCATTTTTCCTTCTAATTTGTAAATCTAAAGTGTAAATATGACTTTTTATAGCACATGACATGACTGCAGATTTAACCCTAAAAAGGGCAAGACCATGAAGAGATTTTGCTATTGCTATTTTCCATCTTATTAGGACACAAATAATACAATTTCATGATTGTTTAATTGATTGTTTGTATTCCGCAGGATACATTGTCCCTTTGGGGGTATAAATTCACAGAAAATGAATGCTTGTTTGGACTTTTTTTTTTTTTTTTTTTTCCACAACATTTTAGTCACATTTCTAAAACATTTATTCTCTCATAACTTAAAGTAAACATTATTTGTAAAATTTAAATGCCTATTTATGAATATAGCCTACTGTATCATATTTAATACACACATTTCTAGGGCCTATAAATTATCAACAAACTTTGCTGAAACACCTGTTATACACAATCTACATGACTTCTGTATGGAAGCTTTTGGTGTACACAAAATGTCTATTATTTATTTTATTAATTATTCTTTATATAGTATTATTCTTTTACATATAATTGATTTCTTTTATATACTTTTATATATTTTCTACTATATGCTCTGATATGTTTGATTATTTCCATCTTTGGTGTCTCTTCTGTGCTGGAAGATTGAGTGGGTGTATTTTTCATCAGAATTGATCATGTGATGTACCTTTGTATCAAAATGTGTCTGTTTCCATCTCTGCACACATGAGATAATGGAAGATCTGCAGTATTCTCTTAAAGGTGTCAAAACAACACTTCATATTTTTATCTATCTTTGACATTTGACCACTGACCTAGCCGTTACACCAACTATGACATAATGGATAAGTCTGTTTGAGCTTTTCTTATTAGACCAAAACATATATTCCTTTTTCTTATTTTGCTCTTCCCCTCTAGTCCTTCTGCTTCAGCTCTCTCTACCAAAGAAGGTCATCACCTTCTTCGTATGGGGTGTGCTCTCTCTCAACCATCTTTCGAGTGTCATCACCTTCTTTGTACGGGGTGTGCTCTCTCTCACCCATTTTTCAAGTGTCATCACCTTCTTTGTACGGGGTGTGCTCTCTCTTATCCCCTTTTATTCTGCACATATCTTCTTTTGTTCTTCCTTTCTCTATACTCTGATCTTCACAATCTTCATCTTTAAGATACAATACTCTGGATTTTATTATAAACTATTATTTACTTGATTAATTTGTTTGTCTCTATAATTTTACATTTTTACTTAATAAATGTATTATTTCTTATTAAAATTTGATCTCTGACATATTCATTGCTGGATTGCCTGGATCTCATTGCATCATATTGTTTCTGCCACTAAATAAAAATTAAAAATGGCAACTGCGAGTTTATATCATGCAATGAGAAAAAAGTCAGAATTGTGAGAGGTAAACTCGCAGTCACGAAACAAAAAGTCAGAATTGTGAGATAAAAAGTCGCAATTACCTTTTTTATTTTTTATTTAGTGGAGGAAACAAGCTTCCATACTTCTGCCCACTGATACATCTGATACATTCTGCCCTCTGATTCATACATTTATTTAACGTTAAAAATTTTAAAATTATTTTTAGATTTTTCCATGAAATATATCAACTTTTATCTGTAGATGAGTTGATTTCCCACTTCCAGTGGTCATGTTGTTTTTAAATACTGC
Organism: Culter alburnus; assembly: GCA_028476615.1. NCBI lineage: Eukaryota > Metazoa > Chordata > Actinopteri > Cypriniformes > Xenocyprididae > Culter > Culter alburnus. The sequence continues at coordinate 8,668 of JAOTNS010000902.1, forward strand.
TTGTGAGCTAAACAAAGTGATCAAAGTCAACAGAAGTCAACAAATATTCACAACAAACACTTTTCAACATGAAACCAAGAAATGAGACCTACATTTTCTCTACCTCTCTCAACAGCTACTCAAATATTTGTATCCCCTGGGATACAAAAACATTTTCAGGGTTAAGGAATCTGTTGGTTATTCTGGGCCCAGTTGTTCAATTTTTTTTTTTTTTTTTATTATGGATCAAAATTATCTAGATCAATTCTTAAAAAATAGGCTGTTCAAAAGAAAAGGGATTCTGGGTTGGACTGGAAGATTGGATTCATAAATCCAATCTTGTTTTGATCTGGATCAAATTGTCAGTTTTTTGTTTGTTTGTTTGTTTGTTTGTTTGTTTGTTTGTTTGTTTGTTTGTATGATTGGGATACCTTTGATCCAAAAAATCAGGATTATCTTGATCCCAGCAGAAGGGTGGATCTAATAAAACTTTAAAACTGGTGGAAAAAATACAACATTTATATAATGCAATATATATATTTTGGTCTTGATTAGTTAAACCATTAAAGTAATAAAGTAGAAGTAGACATTAGACTACATATTAAGCCTTCCAGTACAGTAAAGTAAAAAACAGAAAGAAAAAAAAAATAAGAAAAAAAGAGAGAGATTTTGGCACCATAACATAATCCCCCAAGCAGCTGTCAATATAAAACTAAATATATTTAAAACAATATAAAAAATAATTAAAGTGGTTTTTTTTTTTGTTTGTTTTTTTTTTTTTTTTTTTTTTTTTTTTTTTAATCACTGTATATAAACTACATTGGCACATTCATCAGAGATGAACCAGTCAAAAGTAGTTTCTAACATCTGAATCCCTTATTACATGCATATTTGTTTGTTTTTGTTGTGGGTCACATGAGGGGCTATGGAAACTGTAAAGGGACATGGTGATGGGAGGAAAAATATGAAATGGGAGGATTTTTTTTTTTTTTTTTTTTTTAAGTTTTAGCATTCTCTTGTAAATATTTTGTGTTCCCCTAAGAAACTTTGCGTTCACTTGTTCTTTATGAATGAACACAAAGTTTCTTGGGGGAATGCAAAACTTTTGCAAGAGAGTGCAAAAACATTAAAGTATATAATTTTTTTCTCAACATTTCATAATTTTTTCCATCACCATGTCCCTTTAGTGCCTTTGTAGGGGTCAGAGTGTTGGAAGGAGTTTGTCATTTTCTTTCGCTTAAATTAAAACACATAAAGTGACCCACACTGACTCTACCTGTTGTTCTTTGCATAATAGCCTACATTGTGAAATCTAACCCCAATTGGAGCATTGCTAATCTAGATTTGGTAATCTGAAAAAGTGTGTATCTGAATGAGGGGCCCTGTTTTCACCTGGTATTAAAATGTGTTTTGGTTGATCAGATCACAAGTAAATGAGGGAGACACCCGTTTACACCTGGCATTTTAATCTGTCTCTTTTGTCCACTTTCAACCACTTCTGTCCTGATTTATTCGATGGGAGGATATATGGGAGGGTAAATGAATGGGTTTTTCAGATCTGATATGTTCAAACATATTGAACCACATGAGCATCTACACTACAAAAGCAATCCTGTCAAATGCGTTTTCGACTACCTCTGGAAGTGGTCAAAAGTGGACAAGCTCAAAACATTTAGACTCTGTTTAAACCTGTATTTAGTGTTGTCCACTTGTTATATGATTGGTCAAAATGCATCTAATACTAGGTGGAAACAGGGCCAGGGTGATCCAATCCTTTTTTGCTTTGAAATACTGAAACAAATGTCAGATGGATTATCTGATCCTGGATAACAAAACAATGGATTTCCAAATCATGATAATTCTGATCCAGATTAAATTTTTTGAACAACTGGGCCCTGGAGATGCCTATTGCAGATCAGTCATGATCCATGAATGTGTTATAAGAATGTTTTCTTGTAGTCAGGGGCGTAGTTTGCGGGGGGATGGGGGGGAGGTAACCCCCCCAATTTCAATCCATCAGTTACAACCCCCCAAATATTTCAACAAAAATCACAGTAGATCTATACTAACATATGTATCATTCATTTATTTTGTAACAATAATTTTGTTTCTAATCGAATATGAGTTTGTCATAATAAATTAGTCAAAAAAGTACCCCCCTTCCATTGAATCGATTGGTAACGCCCAACCAATGCGCGTCGCACTTTCACCAAAACAACGCGAGTGGAGCTCTGTTTGAATGGAGAGCACGGGTAGCACCAAAAAATGAAGAGAACCGTTGCCCAGCCGACTATATTAAACTTCTGTTCAAAGAGGGACATTAAAAAGAATAAAGCATGTACTGAGAAGGAGGTATGAAAACATTGTAATAACTAGGTACACTCCACATATATTTTAGCTAGCTAATCCATTGCAATTTAGCCATAACTATCAGTGTAACTGTAACCAGTTACCAAAACAGCCGTCTGTTTTGTTACTTTATTTTTCAATAGTGTCTTATCAATGACAAAAGTATTCATATCGGTGTTTGTTTTCTTCCTTAATTAATCTGACTTTTGAACAAATTGGCTGAATGAACGATTTAAGTAGCTCACTCATTAAAATGACGAATCGCTGCCACCTACTGGCGGTTTCAATATTTAACATAATTTCTTTCTTTTTAGAATCACTCCGTTATGTTAGAATTTGATGAATGGTTATTGTTGGGGAGACTTAAAAGGACTGTATTTGAGTTCTATTGCTGGATCTAATGTGGTGTGGCAATCGCTCCCGGGTGTCGGTCAGAACACAGGAACCAGACCGTTAACTGAATTGAGGGTGTTTAATAAACTGTTGCAGTAGGCATGGGCATACAGTCTTCAATATGTATACTTATATACATGCGTGTGGTTCTGAAACAAACAAATAACAATTATGAATAACAGCATTATTAAATAAATATCCAGATACATTCATTCTGATAACTGAACAGTAACAGATGAAATTCACATTATTAACACAGTCGGAAGCATACAAACTGCCGCTAGGGGGTGTCACGTGTACATAAACGTGACTGGCAATAATACACGTGCAACAGATTATACTGAATATAACTGCTCAAAACTTCCAAGTGCCAAACAATATATAATCCCCATATAAATAATATAGCATTAGAGGCATAACATGTAAAATATACACCGAGATTAATGAAGATAAACAAGGGGATTGCCACAGTAACTCTAGCATCGCGTCAGTCAGACATTAGCGATTAATATCTAAATATAACACACCAAAATGATTTTCTTAATTATTAACTAACAGATGAAGATAGAAACACTTACTATTCAGCATTGACGCACACAATATAAGTATAAAACTCTCCGAACATGGTGAATTCTCTCAGCAGCGCAGTCCCATGTTATGCACTCGCTTCTCCGTCTTTATTGAATCTGCGCGCAACAGAGCGCTGCCCGTGGTCGTCGCGTGCGCTCAGGGAGAGTTGGAGCGCATCAATATGCGTCAAAGATGTGCATACATGATTATTGCATCATCTGCACTACCTTTCATACAGCCGCCCCCAAATGTGTGTAGCACATTTGTTCTTGAATAGATGTTCAGTTCAGTACTCAGGGACAGGTATAAGGGCTTAGTTCTCCTCTTCATCAGGAACCTCTGGTAGAACAATCAACCTGGCTACAGGTCTAGTGTAGGTTCTATCATTGATCCTTACATCCACTGTCCTTATGTGTCCGTCAGCACTGGGGTAAACTTTGGTGACACGACCAACAGGCCAGCACGCTCTGGGCAGTTGTGGGTCCATCATCAGTACCACTGATCCTGGGTTAATATCTGTAGGGTTGGCATACCATTTCTGGCGGGACTGCAGATTTGGGAGATAGTTCTTAATGAAACTAGACCAAAACTGGTCGGCTAGAATTTGGGAATGTCTCCAGCGGCGCCTACTCAGGAGTTCAGATTTAGGATAGACCACCTGAGGGAGGGATCCGTCCCGCCGCCCCATCAGGAGAACATTGGGTGTCACCGGGTCAAGGTCTTTAGGGTCGGAGGACACATATCCCAATGGCTTAGCATTCAACATGCCTTCCACTTCCAGGAGAACAGTGTGAAGAACTTCCTCTGTAACAGCTTGACTGCCTACTACCCTGTACAGTGCAGTTTTCACCGAACGAATTTCCCTTTCCCACGCTCCGCCAAAGTGGGGTGCACCAGGTGGGTTAAAATGAAACTCTATCTTGTGTTTGGCGAGCTGAAGTCGGAGTTCTGGGGACAATTCTGCAAGGGCCTCTCGAATCTCTCTTTCTCCTCCACGGAAGTTTGTTCCTTGGTCAGAGAACAACTCTGCTGGTGTCCCTCGTCTGGCGATGAACCTTCTCAAGGCCATCAAGAAGGAGTCCGTATCCAAATTGGTGAGGATCTCAGATGTACACATCTTGTTGTAAGGCACTTGAAGATAATTCCCCACCTCTTTTTCAGTGCGCCTGCCCACCTTTACTATAAAGGGCCCGAAGCAGTCCATCCCTGTAGAGTAGAATGCTGGCTTATAAAGGCGTAGGCGAGCTACAGGTAGGTCTGACATCTTAGGGACTTGAGGGCTTGCTTTCCATCGACGACACTCTGTACAAGTATGCTGATATCGGCGAACAGCTTCTCGTCCTCGTAAGATCCAAACTTGCGCCGGATCTCTGCAAACACTCTCTCTGTGCCAGGATGGCAAAGTCGGGAATCATAGTCTTGAATCAGAAGCTTAGTGGTGGGGTGGCGATGATCCAAGATGATGGGATGCACAGCAGCTGGGTCCAATTCTTCAGATCGGCGCAATCTTCCACCGACCTTAATGAGTTCCTCAGTCTCGTCCAGCTCTGGAGACAGTGTAAGTAAACGGCTACTTCGTGGGACTGGTTTCCCATTTCGCAATAGTCTGAACTCCTCTGCAAAGCTATCCTGTTGCCCCTCTCAGGATAAGAATCTCGGCTTTCCGGTAGTCGTCAGCATTAGGGGTTCTACTCTGCCCTGCCGCCCCGTGAAGCATCTGCACTGTGGCCTGTAGAAGTTCCTTCCAAGTGGTGTATTGATGCACATCTGGTAGGTGAGGCTTCTTATCAGGTATGGTCGTTGCGACTCCACAGAATACAGACTTGCGAATTTCTGAATGAGACTCATCCACTACTGTTGCTGGCGTGGTAGGCCATTTGTCTTGGCTTTCAAAGAAAAAGGGTGGTCCATGACACCACCGGTTAGGCTCAGCCAGTTCTTTTAGCTGCTTTCCTCTGGTGAGGTCATCCGCAGGATTGTTTGCAGAGTCAACATATCGCCATGAAAGTCGATCGGTGAGCTCCTGAATTTCTGCCACTCGGGTGCCAACAAAGACTTTAAATCGACACGACTCAGATTGTAGCCAGGATAAGACTGTGGTTGAGTCAGTCCAGAGGGTAGTCTGGCTGATTGGCAGAGTAAGCTCTTGCTCCAGCAATCTAGTGAGTTGGGCTCCTGTGAGGGCAGCACATAGCTCCAATCTGGGCATTGAGTGCAGTCGTTTAGGTGCAATTCTTGAACGGGCTACTACAAAGGAGAGATAAACCTGACTTTGACTGTCTACCGTCCTCAGGTAAGCGACAGCTCCATAGGCTTGCTCTGAGGCATCGCAAAACACATGGATTTCCCGAGTAATGCTTCCCTCATCCATGGCCGGAGGTACGTATGCTCGGGGGAAGGTGATTCTTGGCAGGACTTGTAACTCTCCTTCCCAGTCTCTCCAGGCTTGTAGCAAATCATGGGGCAGTAGGGGATCGTCCCAGTCTCTGTGTTTGTCCCAAAGCTGTCTCACTAGTATTTTGGCACGGGTGGTGTATGGCAGGATGAACCCGAGAGGATCGTACTGGCTGGCTAAGACCTTATAGATGTTTCGCATGGTAGGAGCATCATAATTCACTGGTCGATGTTTGTACCTCAGTGTATCCGTAGAACAGTGCCAGCGGAGGCCCAGAGCAGACTCAGGATTATCTATTCGGTCATGAGCAAGCCAGAGTTCCAGACTGTCTGATCGGGCTTCTTTGGGTAGGTGGCTGATAACCTCTGGCTTATTGCTGGCCCATTGGCGGAGTTCAAATCCACCAGAAGCTAGTGTCTCTCTTAGCTTATCTACCAGTGTTCTGGCTTTGTCAGATGAGGAGAGGCTTTGGAGACAATTATCAACATAGAAGCTTCTCTCAATGGAAAACCTCACATCGTCCTCTGGCTGGCTGTGACTGATGACGTGGTGCTGCATGGCGTAAGTAGCACAACACGGGCTACACGTGGTACCGAAAGGCAGGACTTGCCACTCAAATACTGATGGAGTTCGGTCTCCCTCCATGTCACGCCAGACAAATCTTAGAAGGGGACGATCTTCAGGCAGCAGGCGAACCTGGTGGAACATAGCTTTCACGTCACCACTTATGGCTACGGTGTGTTCCCGGAACCGTAACAGCACACCTAGGAGTGAGGGTCCTAATGTGGGTCCAGGTAACAGCCACTCATTTAGGTTCAGACCTCGGTACTGATAAGAACAGTTGAACACGATGCGATTCTTATTGTTGTGGGCCACCATGTGATGTGGGATATACCATGATTCCCCTGACTGTGTCACCTCATTGGAGCTCAACTTCTTGACCGTGCCTGCCTGGGTCAATTTCAGAATTTCAGCTTTGTACGCTTTGGCTCGCTCTGGATCTTTAGCAAGACACCGTTCAGTGTTCCGGAGGCTGGGCATTACCATTTCCTTTGAAGCTTGGAAATGTGGCATATCTTTGCGTCTAAGCAGAGGGGTGGCGTAACGCAAGACTCCATCTACTTCAACTCGGATGGTCTTTAATTCAAGCATATGAAGAGCCTCTTGGTCTTGTCGGGACCTGGTAACCTCTTTCTCATTCCTGAAGGGAAGTACGTCAACTTGCCACAGTTTCTCAACGTTCCTGAAGAGCTCTGACATTTGGGGAACGGTGGAGGTCAATAAGCACTGCTGCGGGTGAATGGACTGCTCGACAAATCTAGTTGGACCCTGTAATGTCCATCCTAACCGTGTCTTCAGGGCTGCAGGTCCTCCTGGGGGTCCTAACCTCACTGGCTTAATGGGAGTAATCAAGTGAGGGTGATCAGCTCCAATGAGCAGTAAGGGCTGGACCTGCTCGAATGCCTGTATAGGGAGGCCCACAAGGTGCTTGTACTTCTTCTGCAGCTTGTCTATGGGGTAAGTATGGAGTGCAAGACCAAGCTGTTCTGCGGTGAAGGCACTGGTGATGAGGAAGCTGTGCTGAGGCTTATCGGCAGGAGAAATACGGAATGACACCGTGGACCCGTGAAGGACTTGAATGTCCTGTCGTATTGTCCGCAGGGCAAGGTCTTCTGGCTCCCCTCGAAGGCCCAAGTGATGTGCTGCAGCCGGTAAGAGCATAGTCCGTTCTGAGCCATCATCCAAGACGGCATAGGTGCTCAAGGTGCGCTTGCCATGGTGGAGTAGTACTTTAATAACTTTTAATAGCACACGACTGCCATCCACTGGTCTGTCCACATACAGCACTTCAGAGGGCGTATTCACTAGACAGCTCTCCTCTTTGGTTGACTTGACCACAGTCTTGGATGTCCTAGAATTAACTTCATGCAGCACTGGTAAGTGTTTCCCTTGACAAATGCTGCAAGGTTTCCGCAGATTGCACTGTGCAGCTTGGTGGGATCTAGCACATCGCCAGCACCTTTTGTTGGTACGGATCCACTCTGATAACTGGTCTCTAGTCAGTTTTACAACCTCTGTGCATTGGCTCAAGAAGTGATCAGAGTTGTTACAGAATGGGCAGTATGGCTTAACTCTGGTTTTGGTAGGGGGATTCACATGCACTGGTGAAACTTCTCTCTCCATCACATCTTTGGCTCCATGCAATACAGTGGTGGTCCACTTCTTCGGGCGAGACTCCCATTTAAGCACTTGTCTCTCCTTGGTGGTCTTCACTGGTGACAAACCGTCATATTCCTGGCACCAGGACTCATATTGCAGCCACTCAGAAAGATCAGTCAGGGTATATGTTCCTGGATGATGGAACTTGCTGCGCCTGAATTCAGCTCTCATCTCGGTCGGTAACTTACTCAACAGGCGTGCTACGTGAGATCCACATTGTAGCTCTATCTCTCCAGGGGGACCAAGGGATTTAAGCATGCCTACGAGTGCTTGGATCTGTAGGGCAAACCTCTCAAAAGCAGCTTGATCACCCCGTCGAATATCAGGAGAGTCCATAACCTGGCTATTTTGTTCAATGCCATATGATGGGCTGGCCAAACTTCTGATTTAGAGCTGACATGGTATCACTGTAAGGTGTGGGGGAGTTCAGATACGAATCTGCTATTAGCCTTGCCTCTTCCAACTTCAAGTGATCCACTAGGATTTGGAATTTAAACAGCTCCGTCCCATCTGGGGGCAGTAGATTCTCCAACGCAATCTTTAATCTAGCAACTCGCTGGGGTCTCTGTGACTGAAATAGGGTATCGTTGGCATTGGACCTCGGTATGTAGGCTCAGAGTGTGGGACGGTATGGTGCTGAAGATCGATTGGGGGTCTCTGCTGGGCCCTCCTCGGCAGGTATGGCTGTGAGGTTGCTCCATGCTCACCCTGAAGGTAACTCTCGTACTGCTCTGATGTATAAGCTGAACCGGCTCTGGGAGGTGGCTGAGGATGAAGGCTTTGTCGTTGACTTGAATGGCCCGAAAGCATCCTGCTTTTCTGGGGGACTGAAGGGCTTAAGTCTCTGACAGGAAAGCTCACTGTTGGGGCTGTAAGAGGTCTACTTGGATGAACAGCAGCTTGCTTTAATACTTGAAGCTCACTCATCATCTTCTCCAGAAGGTCAACGATAGGTGCATCACTAATAGGCTGTGGCTCCTCTGGCTCTGGCCAGGGGGGAGGGTCAGGCCAGTCTACTTCGTCACATTCACTGATTTCTTCACCACTGACCAGCTCTGCACAGGGAGGAGGCACAAATCCATGATCTAGAGGGGATAATGGGGTTTGAGCAGGCATAAGTGGGTCAGATGTACTGGACTGAGAGCGTGTTATAGCTGGTTGAGGGGTCTGTTGAAGACTGCGCACCGTCTCAGCGAGTAACTTTAACTCTGATCTGGTCTCTCGGATCTCTGCTAAGGTGGCACTCAACTGCTCTTCTCTTCGATGCAAAGGATCCGTTTGGGATGCTTGAGGCAGACTTCGCTGTGTTGTAGACCAAACATGTGGAGTAAATTCTCTACTTTTCTCAGCATGCGTTTTCTTTTGGTACTGATCAGCTAGGTGACTCTCAGGACCAGGTCTGTATCTGCGGTGTCTCGTTTCAGCATATGGGTCTTCCTCTGTATAACCAGCATCTCTCAGTGTCTGATGGTCACTCAATGGGGAGGGTGTCATCTTGGCTGCTCCCTCCTCAGGAGAATATAACTCCTCTTCTTGCCCATGCCTACTGATCCTTGATTCAGTCGAATATCGTGATGGAAGCACATACCCCATCTCATACTCATCATAATGACGTGGTGGATAGGTCTGACGCTTAGGTCTGGTTGAAGCTCTATCATCCATCTTTTAAAAGAAACTGCCACACATCCGGCTCGAAGGACCACAAATTGTTGGGGAGACTTAAAAGGACTGTATTTGAGTTCTATTGCTGGATCTAATGTGGTGTGGCAATCGCTCCCGGGTGTCGGTCAGAACACAGGAACCAGACCGTTAACTGAATTGAGGGTGTTTAATAAACTGTTGCAGTAGGCATGGGCATACAGTCTTCAATATGTATACTTATATACATGCGTGTGGTTCTGAAACAAACAAATAACAATTATGAATAACAGCATTATTAAATAAATATCCAGATACATTCATTCTGATAACTGAACAGTAACAGATGAAATTCACATTATTAACACAGTCGGAAGCATACAAACTGCCGCTAGGGGGTGTCACGTGTACATAAACGTGACTGGCAATAATACACGCAACAGATTATACTGAATATAACTGCTCAAAACTTCCAAGTGCCAAACAATATATAATCCCCATATAAATAATATAGCATTAGAGGCATAACATGTAAATATACACCGAGATTAATGAAGATAAACAAGGGGATTGCCACAGTAACTCTAGCATCGCGTCAGTCAGACATTAGCGATTAATATCTAAATATAACACACCAAAATGATTTTCTTAATTATTAACTAACAGATGAAGATAGAAACACTTACTATTCAGCATTGACGCACACAATATAAGTATAAAACTCTCCGAACATGGTGAATTCTCTCAGCAGCGCAGTCCCATGTTATGCACTCGCTTCTCCGTCTTTATTGAATCTGCGCGCAACAGAGCGCTGCCCGTGGTCGTCGCGTGCGCTCAGGGAGAGTTGGAGCGCATCAATATGCGTCAAAGATGTGCATACATGATTATTGCATCATCTGCACTACCTTTCATACACCCTCCTTCCTTTCCCTTGACTCAAGTCACTGAAAATTCTTCAAGACATATAAAGTAACTTGTGTATTTATTGTTTTTCCCTTTTTATGTTTGGTATCATTTTAAATGTCTCAGTGCGATTGGTAAAATGGTCTCAGTTTCACAGCAGTCACTGGTATTACGAAGAAGATTGAAAACTAAGGAAAACTTATCTTTGGGTGGTGCCTTTTGTGAAAACCCACTCCTCTCCCCCAAAACAGGTGTTGGTGTAGTAAATATTTATAACTCTTATTCTGGTCCTGGTATAAAAGGTAAAGTGCAAAGCAGTCATGTGGGATCTTCTGCAGCCAGAGGCCCCCACAGAGATGGGTGAATGTCTGAAGACATTCACGCATCACTGTGTGTATATGCATTTCTTTGAGTAATCGATGTTATGCATTTATCATTTCTGAATTGTCTTCTAATTGTCTAACTGTAATGTAATTGGCATGATATATTTTTACTTGACAAATAAAATGTTATATTTGATTTACTCTGGATTCTTCTGAAATCATTATGACTGGTAGATTATTGGAGTCCATATTTCCGCAAATCTGCATCAGGATAGATTAAAACTAAAGGCTCAATGAAAGGAGCATGTTGCACATCATGGGACCTTTTGATTTTTGTCTGTCAACTGGCTTAGCAAGTTGCAGTATTGTGACTAAGAAAACTGTGTTTTTGTATGAACAAGCATGTGGCGGTTCGACTCAAATGCATTAGTAAACTCTGCACCCTCTGACTAAGACCAGAACTGGCAAGTTTGTGATCGTGAAAAGAACTTACAATGGCCGAAGTGACTTTTCTAAGTGATATGGGTCCGTAATGAAAGAATAATTGAAAATAAGAGATACTCAGAATAATCAAATATCTAAATTAATACATAACAAATGATTATTTTCTAATTGGAAACACAACCTAAGAATAAGAATAATTTGAAATTGGAGTCAGATTAAACGAGTGAAATTAAGTGAACTTCACAGAGACGCTGAAAAGGCATACACACATTAACCTTCGCCCAACGCCGTCGGACTCCGTTTTTGGGCCGATGGGGGGTTCCTTACAGTCTTTAGCCTCTTTCTAGTTAGCAGCTTGTGTTTTGCAAGTGCTGTTGTTAGGTGATCATAGTTTGCTCACATAGTTTATTTCACGGGCTGAAGCCACGTGTCATTGGAATGGTAGACTCCTACAGGCCTCCTTTCTAGTTCACATGTTGGCACAGTCTGTGTTTTATTCTGCAAACAGGCTGAACACCACTTGTTGCTGAGTTTGTAGGCCCCACAAGGCCACCTTTTTAGCTGACTTGTTGGCAGGATACCTGGGAATCCAGTATCATCATCGACCACGCCCCACCTCTGTTGAGTAGGCCTTAAGCAGGCCTCTCGTGGAGTATGTGGCGTAATATGCATTTCCTTTTAGAAACTAAATCTTGAATGCATGGCCTGATGGTTGGTATGGTTATGGTCGCCACTAGCTGATGCCACGTGTTTACTAGGGTAGGCCCTATGGGCCTCCCGTGCAGCACATTGGAGTTCAATTTTTTCCAAGTACTCTTCTGAGTGGCTGACCCCTCAAGGGTGAGTTTTTGTGGTAAAACCTTACTGAGGTTTGGTTATAACTACATCAGCCTCCTTGAGTCTCGGTTTCTACTCTACTCTAGTCGAGCTAAATAGCTACCCAGCATCTAGGATGGTTCTATTTTTGCTCCTAGAACCCTAAAGTGTTCAGCTCATGGCAGTGTTTAACACTCTGAGGTCTGAAAACGCGCCGGCGCGTTTTGCAGGTTTTTTTTCACATTGCAGCAAAACAGACTTAAAATACTCTGTCATTTTTTGTCATAGAGACATAAGTAATATATCAATTGAAACTATAGAATATCTTCTTTTATTTGTATACACTCAGAGTAAAAACAAAATGTTGTGCTTTTTGTAAAATAAGAAAACTAACATGATGCGTGATTTCTCCTCTCCCTCTGAACGAAGTCCAATCTGATAGTTCTCAGAAAATGAACTGTAACAGTGAATACTAATCACAGAAAAATTACACTTATGTCTAAAAAAAAACGTTAAGATGTCAGGTTTTAAATCATGTAAGTCAAATCGAAACAACCTTCTGTGTTTAAATCTGTATGAAAAGAGAGCCATGTCAGAAGTCCGTGATTCAGCTCATTATCCGCTAATTCGGCCACGCCCACGGAGCCAGCGCTATTCAGACGCAAATTCAGAGGCAATACATGCATTCATCATCTCAATCGTGTATTTATTGTCTTGAAAAGTGTTTATCTGGATGTAAAAGTCATGGTTAGCGAGCTCTAGAAGACATGCAGTTAGTTCCTGTTTTCTTTTCTTCTATAGATGAATTTTAGATGAGTTTTTGTTTCTTTAGCGCCCTCCGGCTGCTGTATGAATTGGAAACTCCATTCATGGAATAGCCTCTTCTTCTTTTAGATGAATTTGTGGACTAAAAAAGCACAGAGCGCCCTCCGACTTCAAGGATGAATTGAAAACACCAGCGCTCATAGTAATGACAGTGAATATTAAATAAAAATAACTCCTCTGTATAGAAAATTGCCTTGCCCTGCCAGCGCCACCCAAGCTCCTTGCCCTGCCAGCGCCGCCCAAGCTCCTTGCTCTGCCAGCGCCGCCCAAGCTCCTTGCCCTGCCTGCACCACCCGAGCCCTTTGTCCACGAACCCGCCACGAACTCCATTGAATTCTCCAAGAACTTTTTGGGGGGGGGCATAGTCCTGAGGGTGGGGAGTTTATGGGTGGGGAGCCTACGGGTGGGGACCCTGCACGGCCGTGGCCAGCAACTGCCTCTGAGCTGCTATGGCCGTCTATGGACTATAACTCCCTATGGCCATTTATGGACTCTGACCCACCGTGGTCATCTACAGACTCTGTCTCACCAGGGCCGGCCACTGCATCTGATCTGCCATGGTTGCCCAAGCCACCTGACCTGCCGTGGTTGCCTGAACCACCTGACCTGCCGTGGCTACCCAAGCCACCTGACCTGCCGTGGTTGCCCGAACCACCTAACCTGCCATGGCTGCCTGAGCCACCTGACCTGCCATGGCTGCCCAAGCCACCTGACCTGCCGTGTCTGCCCAAGCCACCTGACCTGCCGTGGTTGCCTGAACCACCTGACCTGCCGTGGCTGCCCAGGCCACCTGACCCGCCGTGTATTCCTGGCACTACTGACCTGCCCTGGCTGCCCGCGGCACCTGACCCTCTGTGGCTGCCCGAGTTCCTGGACCTGCATTGAGGACCCCGTTCCTGTCTGCATGCAGTTCTCCAGTGCACCCACCCCCCCTCCCTAGCTGCTCCTTTTACGCTGCGAGGACGCGCCTTCCGGGAGGGGGGCGTTATGTTATGATCACATCGTTATGTTAGTCCCACATCGTTACACTACTACTACTAAAAAAAAATAAATAATAATAATCATGATCATGATTTATACTAAAAATTCCTAACATTTTCCTGGACGAAGCAAAACACCATGTTAGGCAAATGTAACGTTAGCTCACAATGTCTTTACAGATTTAGATCATCATTTTGGGCAAAGACAAATAAAAGAACAGACAAATATTTATTTAAAAACTTAACTCAATATTATAATGCAGGAATCCCCACAGCCTCGGGTGTTTTCTCCCGCACCACGCACACTTCCCGCCCACAACATATACAGTAAAGGAGGAAATCATTTTAAATTCGATTATACGATTCTGTTAGTATTCATGTTCACAAACAACGTTGATTAACTGTAAAACATTCAAACGCTGCATTATCCAATATATAAAGTAAAACAAATTTCCAAGTTCAACCTACCTTTCAGTCTAAGAAAATCGATCGATTCGAGCAGAAAGTTCAAGACGCTCGTGCGTCGTGACGTCAGAAAAACGTCTGATGCGGGATACTTAAAGTGCAGGTGAGATGTTTTGAGTAGTTGTGAATTTAGTGTTTAAGTTGAAAGAGTGTAACATTATAATAATAATAATGTCCAGCTGGTTCATCTCACTGACTTCCAACTGGTTGGGGTTTATCAGTTGGAAGGATTTTTATTTATTTATTTATTTATTTTTGTGGGACTAGAGGGAAGGGTCATGGGGAGCATGAATGCTAATGTGAATAAAGTGTTGAATGAGGGGACAGATGGATTGACATAGTCTAAGTTCCACCAGTGGGGAAATGAAGCTGACCAAAAATCAACATTGATTCAATGTTCGGATTTTTCAACACTGAAATGCATTGAAATTTCAACGTTGATTCAATATTATTTAGCATTGAATTTTCAATCTCAACCAAAATAATGATTCTGATGGATTTTCAACATTGAATCAATGTCACCAAATGTAAGGTTTTGATGAACTAAATGCATTTGTAATTGATCACAGATTAAGTTCATATTATACACAGTTAGTTGAACTTTTCAGTGATTTTTTTTTTTCAATCAATCAGTGGGATTTTAGTAAATTTTTACATGTACATATACTTTGAAATATGGTTAAAATGTGCTTCCAAATGTACTGAAATTAATGTGAATCAAAATATACTTTTAAATCAGTTACATATAAACTATTATATAATTAAATACATTTGAAAGTACATATTTTCTAATAGTTAATTTGACATTTAGTACATTTCAAATTTTATTTTAAAAAAATCTCTTAATTACCAAGTTTCAGTCAACACAAATGCAAATTTGTTTGTTTGTTTATTGTTTGTTTTTTATTTCGAGCAATTAAAAAAAAAAAACATTTAATAAAATAAGTTGCATGTATCCAAATATATAGATATATCTATACATATACACATACATACATACACACACATACACCTCCCTAAAGTAACAAGGAGGAACATATATATGCATATACATACACACATACACACATACATATACATGTAGATACACATATATACAGGTGCTGGTCATATAATTAGAATATCATCAAAAAGTTCATTTTTTATTGTAAATTATTTTTAAAAATGAAACTTCATATATTCTAGATTCCCTACATGTAAAGTAAAACATTTCAAAAGTTTTTTTTTTTTTTTTAATTTTGATGATTAGAGCGTACAGCTCATGAAAGTCCAAAACCAGTATCACAAAATATTAGAATATTTCCTAAGATCAATCAAAAAATGGATTTTCAAAACAGAAAAGTTCAAGTTCTTTAAAGTATGTTCATTTGTGCACTCAATACTTGGTCGGCAGCACATATTACAGCAAATGACTTGCTCCTAGCACAAATTACAGCATCAGTGAAGTGTGGCATGGAAGTGATCAGCCTGTGGCACTGCTGAGGCACTATTGACCTTCAGATCATCTGTATATTGTTGGATCGACTGTTTCTCATCTTTCTCTTGAAAATATCCCATAGATTCAGGGGTCAGGCATGTTGGCTGGCCAATAAAACACAGTAATATCATGGTCAGCAAACCACTTGGAAGTGGTTTTTGCACTGTGGGCAGGTGCTAAAGTCCTGCTGGAAAAGGAAATCAGCATCTCCATAAAGCTTGTCAGCAGATGGAAGCATAAAGTGCTCCAAAATCTCCTGGAAGATGGCTGCATTGACTTTACACTTGATAAAACACAATGGACCAACACCAGCAGACCTCACGCCCCCACAAATCATTACTGACTCCAGAAACTTCACACTAGACTTCAAGCAGCTTGGATTCTGTGCCTCTCCAGTCTTCCTTCAGACTCTGGGACCATGATTTCAACATGAAATGCAAAATTTACTTTTATCTGAAAAGAGGACTTTCGACCACTGTTCAGTGTCCAGTTCTTTTTCTCCTTAGCCCAGGTAAGATGCTTCTGACATTGTTTCTGTTTCAGAAGTGGCTTGGTAGTCCTTTTCCTGAAGATGTCTGAGTGTGGTGGCTCTTGATGCGCTGACTCCGGCTTCATTCTACTCATTGTGAAGCTCTCCCAAGTGTTTGAATCGGCTTTACTTGACAGTATTCTCAAGCTTGTGGTCATCCCTGTTGCTTGTGCACCTTTGCCTCCCCAATTTCTTCCTTCCAGTCAACTTTGCATTCAATATGCTTTGATACATCACTCTGTAAACAGCCACCCCATTCAGTAATGACCTTCTGTGACTTACTCTCTTTGTGAGGGTGTCAATGATTGTCTCCTGGACCATTGCCAAGTCAGCAGTCTTCCCCATTAGTGTGGTTTCAAAGAACAAGAGATACCCGGAATTTATACTGTAGGGATGGTCATTTAATGAAACTCAAATGTAAATATTCTAAATATTTTTAGATACTGGATTTTGGACTTTCATGAGCTGTTCGCTCTAATCAACAAATTAAAAAAAAAAAAAAAAAAAAAAAAAAAAAAAAACTTTTGAAATGTTTTACTTTACATATAGGGAATCTAGAATATATGAAAGATTCATTTTTTTAAAATAATTTACAATAAAAAATGAACTTTTTCACGATTTCTAATTATATGACCAGCACCTGTACATACACATCTACAAAGTATGGTATGTTTCTCTGATCACTTATAAATAAATTGAAGTAATACCAGCACACCACACACACACACACACACACACACACACACACACACATGCACACAAAATCACAGACAAACACACAGTATCTCACACACAACCCATCAATTAATACAAACAAAATGTAAAGAAAAGTATGATTCCATGTACAGCAATAAGATTCAAAACTTTGGGTAATGTTTTACAATAAGTTTTTATTAGTTAACTACTTCAGTTAACATGAACTAAGAATGAATAATACTTTAAGCATTTATTAATCTTAGTTCATGTTAATTATAACATTTACTAATGCATAATTAAAATCAATATGTATATAATTGTTTGTCACCAACTTTTTTGAAGTTGTTGGAAAGTGCTGTTTATGTCAATATCCCAGAAGCTCTCCATCAGCAGAAAACTTCAAATGTCCATGAAGCTGCACACCATCTCTCCACAGTATGTCAAATCACATTTATTTATATAGCGCTTTTTACAATGCAGAATGGACATGTATATGTGAATGGACATGTTCCAAAGAGGCAGGAAAGTCAGAAACACCTCACTATTATAATTGGCTCAATTTAATGAAAGTGATAGATATACAGTTGCACTCCAAAATTTATATACACCTTGCAGTATCTGCAAAATGTTGTTAATTTTAGCTATAAGAGGGATTATAAATATGTGCATGTTGTCTTTTTATTTAGTACTGCCCTGGTGAAGCATTTCTGCAAGATGTATGTAAACTTTTGACCACGTATCACCTAAGAAGAATGACTTCAGTCATCAGGGCAACATCACAGTCGAATGCTGAGAAAGGTTCCTTCACATTTCCCACACACACCAGGGGCCTCATTTATGAAGCGTGCGTACAGACAGATTTGATCTTAGAGTGAGTACACTTAAATCCACGCCAATTCTCATATTTATAAAAACTTTGACGTGAAAAGTGCTTAGAGCCACGTCAGGTTCTGAACAGATGTGCACACTTTTCCTGGTCAGATTACTGCAGGTTTGTGGAAATCTAAGCTATTCTTGCAGCTCTCCATTTAAATTAAAGGATTTGGATGATGACTGGTGATCTGTTATATGTAAATGACATTAATTAGGTGTCATTTACAACGCGGAGAACTGAAAATATTCAGCTGCGCACAAGTTCAAGATTATTTGTCAGAGGGCAGAGTTCAGTAAGGAGACAGCTGTAGGGAAAAAGCTGTTCCTGAATCTGCTGGTCCTTGTCCGGAGGCTCCTGAATCGCCTTTGAGAGGGCAGGAGGATAAACAGCCCATGGTCAGGATGAGAGGAGTCCTTAAGAATGCTGTGAGCTCGACGAAGACAGCGTTTTCTCTCTCTGTATGTCCTCAATAGCAGATAGTGGTGTCCCTGTGATGCGTTGGGTGGTTTTCACCACCTTCTGCAGTGCCTTGCGGTCAGCAACTGAGCAGTTCCCATACCAGACTGTAATACAACTGGTCAGGATGCTTTCGATCGCACACCGGTAAAAATTCACCAGGATGGCTGGAGACAGCTGGTTCTTCTTCAGTGTCCTGAGGAAGAAGAAGCATTGGTGGGCTTTCTTGACCAGGTTAGAGATGTTTGTGGTCCACGACAGGTCCTCCGAGATGGTGGTTCCCAGGAACTTGAAGCTGGAAACACGTTCAACAACCCTCCCGTTAATGTGGATGGGGTCATGCATGCTTTCTTTCTTCTTCCTGAAGTCCACAATGAGCTCCTTTGTCTTGCTGGTGTTAAGGAGCAGGTTATTGTCAGTGCACCATGTGGCCAGATACTGTACCTCCTCCCTGTAGACAGTCTCATTGTTGTCTCTGATGAGGCCAATCACCGTGGTGTCATCAGCAAACTTAATGATGGAGTTGGATCCATGCACAGGCTTGCAGTCGTGGGTGTAGAGCGAGTAGAGGAATGGGCTCAGCACACAGCCCTGTGGTACGCCAGTGTTGAGTGTGATGGTGGTGGAGCAGGTGTGGCCTGACCTAACATGCTGAGGTCTATTTGGTCAGAAAGTCCATAATCCAGTTGCAGAGGGAGGTGTTAATGTCCAGGTCTCTAAGTTTTGTGGACAACTTGGAGGGAATGACAGTGTTAAATGCTGAGCTGAAGTCAACAAACAACATTCGTACATATGTGTTGTTATTGTCCAAGTGTGTGAGTACGGAGTGCAGCACTGTGCATACTGCATCCTCTGTGCTCCTGTTTTTATGGTAAGCAAATTGGTGTGGGTCCAGTGTGGGTGGGAGGCAGTCTTTGAGGTGTGCTAGAACCAAACGCTCAAAGCACTTCATGATAATAGGTGTGAGTGCTACAGGACGGTAGTCATTCAGGCACATTGGGGAGGAGTTTTCGGCACTGGCACAATGGATGGGACTTAAAGCATGTTGGCACAGTTGCTTGGGTGAGGGACAGGTTGAAAATATCTGTAAAGACCCCTGCAAGCTGCTCTGCACAAGCCCTAAGCACACAACCAGGAATACCATCCAGGCCAGCAGCCTTACATGCATTGATCCGGCTCAGTGCATTATGGACATCTGTGGAGGTGAGTTTGAGAGTTTGGTGGTCTGCTGAGTGTGCAATTTTGTTGGCCATCTCCTTGCTGTTGCCATTGAAACGAGCATAAAAGTCATTAAGCTCGTTAAGAAAGGAGACGTCTGTGACCGTTGGTGTACAGTTACTTGATTTGTAGTCACTGATGACCTGGATGCCCTGCCACATGCGTCGGGGGTCAGAGTTGGAAAAGTGTTTCTCTACCTTCAGCTTGTAGCAGTACTTGGCCTTTTTGATGCCCCTCTTCAAGTTAGCCCTGGATTTGCTATAGGCCTGAGCATCATCTGACCTGAAGGCAGTGTTCCGGGCTTTCAGCAGAAGTCGCACCTCCTTATTCATCCATGGCTTCTGATTAGGGTATGTTGTGATCTGTTTTTCTGTTGTGACACTGTCAATGGTAGTGTTGATGTAATCCAGTACAGAGGAGGTATAGATATCAATGTCAATGTCCATGTGAGAGCCACAGGCAGCCTGAGGAGCAAACATACTCCAGTCCGTGCATTGAAATCTGTCCTGAAGTAAAGAGTCTGCTCCAGTTGGCCACACTTTGATGGTCCTCACTGATGGCTTCACATGGTTGATGAGGGGTGAATACTTAGGGATGAGAAACAAAGAAAGGTGATCAGACTGTCCGAGGTGGGGGAGGGGGGTCGCGATGTAAGCTCCATCAATGTTTGTGTAAACATGATCCAAAGTTTTGTCTCCTCTGGTGTGGCAGGAAATGTGTTGATGGAATTTGGGGAGCACTGTCTTTATTTTGGAGTGATTAAAATCACCCGCAACAATAAAAGCAGCCTCCGGGTGAGCAGTCTGTTGTTTACTAATAGTCGCGTGAAGTTCGTTCAAAGCAAACTTGGCATTAGCATCCGGTGGAATATAGACTGCAGTTATAATGGTGGAAGTGAACTCCCGCGGCAGATAAAAAGGTCTACATTTAACCATGAGAAACTCTGGGTTAGCTGAGCAGTGTCTTCCAACAATGACAGTGTTTGTACACCAAGCTTTGTTAACATAAATGCACAGTCCACCACCTCTTGACTTGCCGGAGTCCTCTGCCGTTCTATCTGCCCGGAGCATGTAGCGTCCGGCTAGCTCAATAGCATTATTGTGTACGTCGCTGTGTAGCCATGTTTCTGTGAAAATCATGACATTGCAATCCAAAAGTCTCTTACTGTGGGAGATGTGAAGTCGTAACTCGTCCATTTTGTTCACCAGTGACCGCATCTCAGGGATGAGTCGAAGATTGGTGATAAAACTGTTGGAAAATTCCTCACCAAATATCCAAAAGCTCCTGTCGGGTGTATGATGTTAAAGCAAAGCTGTTCAATACGAACAGACCCGAGATGAGCAGGAAAAATACTGCAAATTTGCACAAACTGGGGAGACACCGAGCCTCGCAATGTGTACGCGCTGCCATATTGTAATCATATTGATGCCTTATTCTGCATGACCTTATTCTACATTCTTAATCCCACTCTATACCTGAACTTAGCAAATACCTTTCTAACTATTAATAAGCAGTAAGTAGGAGTTTATTGAGGGAAAAGTCATAGTTAATAATGAATATGTGTTCTCCATACTAAAGTGTTACCAATGTGTGTTTAATCAACTTAGAACAAAATGATATTGAAAGTATTCTGTACACATATGTAAAGTACAGTACATCACTACTACAATAAGTGCTACAAATACAGTACTCCTCTTATAAATAACACTTCATATCAAATAGTATGTAGAACTGGCACTTCATAGAACAGGAGCTGGTGATAAACATTTCAACAATAAGGTGTACTGGAGTATACTGTTTAAGTGTGTTGAAGTTCAGAAGAAAAGTACATTTCAAGTGCATTAATGCACACAGGATATTATAAACTAAACACATTTAAAATACATTAACAAATGGCATTTGGCCAACAAACCTAAGTTGAAATTAAAATCAATTATTTTCATGTGTGATTTAGCTATTAAAAACACTGTAAAATCACTTTTTATGATTTGAAGTATACAAAAAGTACATTTTCAATACAACTAAGGGCCTTGTTGAAACTCTTCAAAACACTGCAAAGCAAGACGGAAGGACGGTAAGGACCGTAACAGATGCTGTACCAACCATGCACCACAGAAATGCCCAGCTTATGGCAAAGACTGACGCAAGTGTGGTGGAAAAAATCATTTTGCAAGATGCTGCTTGACTAAAAAGAAAGTCCGAGTTGTTGAAAGAGCCAAGGACACCAGTGACAGCAGTGATGAGGATGAGCAGTTCTTCATGGAGGCTGTGGTGGATGAAGTGAGCACCAAGGATGAGTGGATAGATGTCAACGGAGTGACTGTACCCTTGTGAAAATTTGGGGCTCATAAAGAGAGTTCATGTGTTCGACAGCAAAGCAGTTACACACACTGACACTTGAGAAACAGAATGAGATGGTAATAGTGTTAAAGGTGCCCTAGATTCAAAAATTGAATTTACCTTGGCATAGCTAAATAACAAGAGTTCAGTACATGGAAAAGACATACAGTGAGTCTCAAACCCCATTGTTTCCTCCTTCTTATATAAATCTCATTTGTTTAAAAGACTTCCGAAGAACAGGCGAATCTCAACATAACACCGACTGTTACGTAACAGTCGGGGTGTACGCCCCCAATATTTGCATAATGCCAGCCCATGTTCAAGGGATTACACAAGCCAGTATAAACATCTGGAGCTGCACACAGCCGAATCATCAGACTAGGTAAGCAAGAACAACAGCGAAAAATGGCAGATGGAGCAATAATAACTGACATAATCCATGATAGCATGATATTTTTACTGATATTTGTAAATTGTCTTTCTAAATGTTTCGTTAGCATGTTGCTAATGTACTGTTAAATGAGGTTAAAGTTACCATCGTTTCTTACTGTATTCATTGAGACAAGAGAGCCGTCGCTATTTTCATTTTTTAAACACTTGCAGTCTGTATAATTCATAAACACAACTTCATTCTTTATAAATCTCTCCAACAGTGTAGCATTAGCCGTTAGCCACGGAGGACAGCCTCAAATTCACACAGAATCCAACGTTAACATCCAAATAAATACTTTACTCACATAATTCGAAGCATGCACACAGCATGCATGACGAACATCTTGTAAAGATCCATTTGAGGGTTATATTAGCTGTGTGAACTTTGTAAATGCCCTGTAATATAGTCGACAGCTCGTATGGCAGGGAACACGCGATTTAAGGGGGCGGCTCCGAGTGTAAATCAGTGCATAGTTAATGGTGCCCCAAAATAGGCAGTTAAAAAAATTGATTAAAAAAAATCTATGGGGTATTTTGAGCAGAAACTTCACAGACACATTCAGGAGACACCTTAGACTTATATTACATCTTGTGAAAAAGCATTCTTGGGCACCTTTAACAAGATAGTTAAACCGTACCAAGATGTGTTAGAAGGTGTGGTGTTGTACCAGGTAAACAAAAAAAATATCCAGCCAGGAAGGTACCAGAAGCCCCCCAAGAAATGTTGAGATCTGAATTGCAATCTTTGATTGAGAAAAGAATAATAAGAGAAATAGAAGAGCCAACAGAGTGGGTAAATTCTCTGGTAATTATGGAAAAGAAAAACTGAGATTTCAGACTTTGCATAGATCCAAGAGATTTAAATAAGAAGATCAAAAGAGAGCACTACAAGCTGCCAACAAAGACTGACATAACAAGCACAATGACAGGTGCACGTTATTTCTCTAAACTCGATGTATCGTCAGGTGTCTACCAAACCGTCCTGGATGAAGAAAGTGCTAAGCTGTGTACTTTCAATACACCATTTGTGCAGCACTGTTCCTTCCCTTACCTTTTGCTATCTGTTTGGCGTCAGAGGTATTTCACAGAACAGTGCAACAGCTGTTTGATGGTATGGAAGGTATTCCTGGACGACATAATAATATGGGGGGGAACAGAAAAAGAGCATGACAGAAGACTCCGTGATGTGTTAAAACAAGCACAAAAGTCAGGACTGAAAAACAGACAAAAAGTGTGAGTTTGGAGTGACAGAGATCACTCACCTCAGAGATCAGCTATCCGCGGCAGGAATACAGCCAGACCCGGAAAAACCTGTGAGCTGTAGTTGACATGTCAGTGCCTAAAGACAAAACAGAGTTACAGAGAGCACTGGGGTTAATCAATAACATGAGTAAATTCATACCCAAGCTTTCCGCCAACACAAAAGCAATGCGTAGTTTGCTGGAAAAAAGAGTGAATGGCAATGGGAGCAGCAGCATGCCCAAGAATGGGAAGTACTTAAGAACAGCCTCATCAAAAAGCCGGTGCTTAAATTTAATGACCCAGAGAAACCAGTCAAAGTGTCGACCGATGCGTCCAAAGATGGACTTGGAGCGGTATTACTCCAAAAACATGGAACTGAGTGGTTTCCCATAGCGTACACATCACACACAATGACAGCAGCAGAGAGAAATTACGCACAGATAGAAAAAGAGACATTAGGCGTAGTTTTCGGTTGTGAGATGTTTCATGAATATGTGTATGGCAGGGAAGTGATTGTAGAGACTGACCACAAACCTCTGATTGCGATTTCAATGAAGGCCTTGGGTGATGCACCACCACGTGTCCAGCGTCTTCTGTTGCGCTTTTCAGGAGTACCATCTGATGTTTGAGTTCACTCCAGGTAAACTACTCGTAGTGGCCAATGCTCTTAGCAGAGCCAGCCTGCGTCACACCGGTAAAAGAAAAACAAAAGAAGACAAAAAAAAAAGAAGAAGAGGGGGAACAAATACTAAAGCGTATGTGACACTTTGTTGAAAGTTAAGAATGTTAAAATAAGAAGAAAAAAAATGTTGAAAGAAGTTTTATTTCATTTACTAGTTGATTGTTACATGGGAACATAAAAAAAAGAAAAAAAGAAAAAAGGGAGATGTACTGATGTGTGCCACTAGGGGGCAGTAATGATTTAGTAATGCAAGTGCAACTGTTCAAGTGAATAAAGCTGCACATGGTGTGGAAACTATGCATGAGCGTCAGTGGTCTGTGCACAAGATAGATGAAACAGTGTATTGGTCAATCTCAGGCAACTTTATTTAATCTTTTACAAGGTTTCTAAGCAGAAGATGGAAGCATGTTTTCTCAGTCCTGTTACCAAAACTCATGTGCCATTTAAAAAAAAGTTTAAAAGATTGTCAATTAATTCCTTTGTATTCACCTCTAGAA
Source organism: Culter alburnus (assembly GCA_028476615.1). Classification (NCBI taxonomy): domain Eukaryota; kingdom Metazoa; phylum Chordata; class Actinopteri; order Cypriniformes; family Xenocyprididae; genus Culter; species Culter alburnus. The sequence goes on from JAOTNS010000902.1 coordinate 33,411, forward strand.
AGAAATTATTATAAAGAAATGGTTGGTTATATGTTCAAATAATTGATAATTGTGACTATCAGATCACTTTATATTAAGGCAAGGTTTATTTAATAAAAACCTCAAAGCCATTGTTTCATTTAAAGAAGACAGAAGCATCAAGTTTAACTTTTTTTTTTAAATAATTTAATTTATTTAACAACTGTATAAATGATGGGCCAAACAAAACTGATAAAAACAGTGGTTTAACTGTATTTTTTTAGTAAAAAAAATGAGCGCGTGTTAACAGGAATGAACACTGGGTGACAGGAATGTGTGTGTGTGTGTGTGTGTGTGTGTGAGAGAGAGATTTCTGTGTTGAAGGGATGTGTTGTGTTAGTAGTACTTCACAGTGAAGGGATGGAAATAGAAAGAAGGAGAGAGAGGAGAAGAGAGAGGGAGGGAGAGAGGCCATGAGCGCATCACACTGCAAATGAACAGATACACTTGGTGCATAGATCATAAACCATCAGACTATTATTGTTTATTACGGGACACTTTTATCTCTGGTTAACTCGGGATGAGAACGCTAAAATGAGAAACATTCATTGGACCCACTTTATATTAAGTGGCCTTAACTACTATGTACTTACATTTAAATTAATCATTTGATACAATGCACTTATTGTCACAGATCCCTTGTCTCCCTGGACTCCATTTCCCATTATCCTCCTGTTCTCCACACCTGCACGGACTTCCCTCGTCATCTCCCCATCAGCACTCATCATCTTCACCTGGACCTCCTCGTCAGCACTCCCCATATAATGGACTCACTCCCTTCACTCCCTGTCCGTTCTCTGTTGTGTTAAAAGTATGTTTGATGTTTCCTTGCCTTTGTTTATTAAAAGAACGTCTATTTGTGGAAATCCGTATCTGCCTCATCTCTACACCAGCGACTTGTAACAGAAGAACGGACCATTAAACCGCCAGATTTCCACAAGAAAAATGGAGACTTTCCCCAGCTCCCTGGCTCCTGCTCCTCCAACGCCTCCCACTCCTCTGTCAGCTGGCGATCGCCTCATCGGGCTCCTACAGGTGGGTCGTTCGCTGGATAGGTATGTGGAGGAGTTCGTTGAGCTTGCTTTACTGTCTGGCTGGCCTGAGGCTTATTTAATCTCCCTGTTTCTGGATGGACTAGATGATGACACTATCTGTTTTGGTGAACGGATTATCTCCTTAAGCGAAACTATCAATTCAATTTTGTGGTTAAATGGCTCCAAATTCTTCGTTGATAAGGTTCAGGATGAGTGTTTGTCTCTAGTCCATCCAGAAACACGGTTGGCCGGGCTAGTCAGTCAGCCTCCGTCTTCCTCTGCATATCCCTCCAGCGAACGCCCTGCCTGTTCCATGCTGGACCCACACTCCTCTGCTGGGTCCAGAAGGCGGAGGAAGAAGAGAAAACCCAAGCAATTTCCAGTCTCCGCTGAGCCCTCTCCAGTCTCTGCCGAGCCCGCTCCCGTTCCTACGGGAATTTTAATTGAATTTGAGGGGATGGACTGGCCCTCTGCTCCAGCCGCCGAGCGCTTATCTCCAGTCTCCGCCGAGCAAGTCTCTCCAGTCTCTCCCATCCCTTACATCTTACCCCTACCCTTAAACCTACCCATGCCACCAAAGCTTTCCCTAACCTTACCCGTACCCCACCTCAATAGCAGCAGAAGAGTTTTGCAATTCAATATGAACCCTATAAGTACATTGTACTTATTTTTTGATGTAAGTACATAGTAGTTAAGTCCACTTAATATAAAGTGGGACAGATTCATTTATATTGAACGTAATGGTCTAAATAGCCTAAGTGATGATGTCATAGGCTGTCGCCGGCCAATAGGATTGTCGTGAGTTGATATTGTTTTCAGACACCGGTTCACGTGAGGCATTCCCCATAGTGTTTTTGAACGCAGAATTGAGTTCTCTTTCGAAAGGGAATGTCTCTGAAACATCAGGATATTTCTCTGCAAAACCCGTAAGTTCGTCTTGTCCAGATGTAAAGGGATCAGTTCCAGAAGTGGAATGTGTCGTCAGTGTGGAAGCCAGTAAAGGTCCTTTTCCTGTGGAAAAAAAGAGAAGTTAATTTTGATTACAAATAAATGGTGTTGTTAACTTGTCAATCCTTTCAACCTGTAATACACAAATCTTGTTTCACTCCAGCACTCTGTCTGGTGTAACTGTCCTGTCAGGTTTGACTCACAGTATCTAGCCATGCTGTCCTCCATGTCCAACCGCTCTTGATCCACCTGCTGCACTGGAGCGGTTTTCACTGGAGAGTTGTTCTTTCGACTGTGTGGTTCTGTTTACCAAACAACAACAATGGTTTATTAGTTTATGTTTAGTGAATACATTATTAAAATCCACAGTTTACCCTAGTTGAAGTTTGTACATAGGGCATTCTCTCCTGATATTCAGTAAAATGACAGCATGTCCTTTATAAAAAACTAAATAACAAAATTCTTTGCCAGGCTCTACTTGAAACTGCTCCCACAAACTGTAGGCAATTACAGCAGGTCTGTTGAATTAAGTGGAATTAACACTGATTAGCTCTTTAACACTTAATATCTACAACATTAAGTTAACACTTTATTTTACAGTGCAGATTGTGTCAAAGCAGCTTTACATTGATAACTGGTATATAATTTTGGCTGCACAGCAGTTCTTAAAGAAAATGGTGTCATTATCCATCTTAAATAAATTCAGTATTGATTCTGTCACGAATCCTGTCAATTCCCGGACTACATTTCCCATCATCTTCCCTGCCAGTCACATGCTCACACTCCACACCAATCACCCATTGCCACATACACCTGTAGCACAGTATCTGGACTATAAAGGACTCACTCACACATCACCTGATCGCGAAGTCATGTTAACAGTCCCGTTGCATTTCTGAGCGTTTATTATCCTGTCTGCCTGTTTGTTGCCGTTACTGCCTGTTACCTGTTATTGACCCGTTGCTGCCTGTCCTGACCTCTGCCTTGTCTAACGTCCTGTGAGTGATATGCGATATGCAAGTTTCCTGACTACGACTCTGCCTGTTCCTTGCTGTTCCTGCTTGCCCCTGTTCGACCCAGCCTGTACGACCATGCTCACTGTAAATAAAAGCTTGCACATGGATCTCTGTCTGAGTCCCGTCTCGTTAGAGATTCATTCTGATGTAAGAATCAATAGTTATTAATTTAGTTAATTTATCTATATCAGCACTGGAGTCAACAGTGATGCCATCATCCAGCTCAGTTCAGTTCCCATTCATTCACATGGTGTCAATGCAGGCAGATCAAAACACTGTTGAATATCAAATGTCAAGTGTCCCCAACTAAGCAAGCCAAAGGCGACAGCAGCAAGAAACCCAAACTCCAACAGGTGACAAACAGGTCAGCATCAATAGTGTAAAACTTAGTTTATAATCAGAATGTAGTCACATAAATTGTCAGGCATAGTATTAATTTAGTAATTCAAACGTAAGACAAAATAAAAAATAAATAAATAAAGTACATCAGTATTCCTCCTCGGCTAAAATAAATATTTATTGTGCACTTTATTTAGAGTAATTGAATAAAATGTGTGTTTTCACAAGTGTGCTGAAATCATTGAGCGTGCGCTGCACTGACTGACAGCGGCTGTGAGGGAAATCACCACGATCGCTTTCTGTCACAAGAAAAGTTATTGTTTTTCATGAGATTTGTGAGTACTTTATACTTCACATTGACAAAATTTATTTTTAAACCTAGCTATTGTATAATGTCTAAAATTTATTAAAAAGTGAAACTATGCAAAAAAGTATTACAGGAAATGGCAAATATATATGAAAATAAATGGTCCTCTGCCGCCATCTGCTGGTTACAGTGGTAATTAATGATTTTTTTATTATTTTGAAATACAGTAAAATGTTTGCTTTTACAAATGGGGACAATCTCAGAAGGATGAACAAATAATGTTTGTGGTCATCACATTAAAAATAGCTTTTGAAGTGCTGGAAAAAAGTTGTGAGCTGATCATTATGTACTCGATGTACATCGACACAAAACCATCAGGCAAATACTTAAGAATCTAAGAATGGATCATTATTACAGTGATTATTATGTTTCTAGCATATTATATGTTTGGCAACGGTTCTTTTAACCCTCACAGATGGAGAGTGTAGCTTTTCATTTCTTAAACAACCATGTTAGAATATGTATCATGGCCATATTCCAGATTGACAATGATAAGATTCATCAGGGTTAAAACTGTGAAAGAATTGTTCAGAGGGCAAGAAGAATCCTAGATCTTTACCAAAAACTGATGCACATCTTGATGGGAATAACATTTATTTATGTGATTTAATAAGGTGCAAGCATTTTTGGTGAAGATCTTGTGTTGACAAAGAAAGAGTCGAGCACTCTGTAAAGTCTTCTCCAGCACATCCCAAAGACTTTAAATGAATTTAAGTCAGGACTCAGAAGTGCCGATTCATGTGTGAAAATGATTCTTCATGCTCTCTGAACAATCTTACTCATGTGAATGTATTAGATTGAAACGTGAAGCTTACGCAAAAGGTTTTGCAATTCGGTGCGTTCCAAAGTTCAAGTTTAGTGAACTCTGACCTGCGAATTCACATCAGAAGATCAATACGTCATGGCGTGACCTCTTGGATAAATTAAAAGAACAATATATTTACAGTTAAGTTGAGTAGATTGTAATTTTTTACATTTTGAGTGTATTACTATATTGTTATATGTTGAATTCATGTTCATAAAAAAGACACTGCAGAGTGTGACATCATTTCACAACTGTTGCAGTGTCTGAAGAAAAGTTTCATGCTCAAAGTCTAGTGTGACCACGGCTTAAAGCGCTGCGTTTTACCCAAAGATGAACATTCTTCAACTCTTGGTGAAAAACACAGAGCCCTGAGCGCTTCAGTGTGAAACAGACGCTCAGCGCCGCGTTACGCTCTCCAGATACATGTGCTTTTGTTGTTGCTCACTCTTTTTCTGTTTTCTGCAGCAACTCTGAGCACTTTTCATATTCTTTATCCTGACTGAAGCACTTTTGTTTCAATCTATAAGAAGAATATAATTAGCCTATGTTATAATTATAATGAATAATTTGTTACATTTATATAACACTTTTCTGGGTAGGCAACTCAAAGCGCTTTACATATGGAAGGATGAATCATAGTCCTTATTCCTGTCTGTTTCTCAGCCCTTCACTGTTCAGATGCCCTGTCATCATTTCTAGACCGTTGTTTGTCCAGTCTAGAAAAGGGTAAGTAAATAAATAAAAACACATATGGCAGTAATGAATACACTGATTAATTCAATCAAAACAACAGCACAGACAGACATGGAACGCACCTACAATCAACACTTATTCATCCTCTGCATCAGAAATTATGTTGCTTAGAAGGTTACACTGGGCAAATTCTCTAAATTTTATCAATTTTAGGGGTGAGGATAATTGGAACTGTTGTAAGAAAGGATTTTGAAGTTTTTCAGTCATATGACCCGCTCAACATGGACACGTACATTGGCGATGCGCCTGGTGTTGGTGGTTTCTTCTTCGGAGAGTTGCATGCCTCTCTTGGTGAATGCTGGAATAAGTTTCACCTCTGTCTGCAACTACTTCATCACCTGGATGAAGGTATTCCAGGAACCCTGAATTTGCAGTTATGAATTTATCACAACACCAGGTTTTTAAACACTAAATTTTTCAGCAAGATCACCCTGCAATAAATTAAGACGCAGCTTCATCAGAGTCATCAGGAGCTGATCCCAAGTGTGAAAGCTGTTGGTGTATGTATTGGTAAGGTGCTGCTCGGCGACTGAATGGTATGCTTTAGATAATGTTTTGGATGCGACTAGCTTAGTGAACTCTGTACATTGTTCGGTTCCGGCTGTAGAGCCCGCGCAGCAGGGCACTTTGGGTAACGGTGAGGCGGCCTAGCCGCGGAAAACACCACTCTTCCGTTCCATTAAGAACATCAAACAGGTTCTCCCCACTCAGTGACGCACCCACTGAGAATCCTGTTTTAAGTGCCCTATTTATTGGTGATTCTATTACACGGAATGTGAAAATAGAGACACCAGCCACCATAGTCACATGTTTGCCGGGAGCCAGAGCACCTGACGTCAAAGCAAATTTAAAAGTGCTGGCTAATGCTAACCGTTAATACTCGAAAATTATCATTCACGTCGGCACTAATGATGTTCGACTTCGCCAGTCGGAGATCACTAAAATTAACATTAAAGAGGTGTGTGAACTCGCAAGTACAATGTCAGAAACAGTAATTTGCTCTGGTCCCCTTCCTGTTCGTCGGAGTGATGAGATAGTTAGCAGATTATCATCACTCAATGGCTGGTGTCTAAGTGGTGTCCGCAGAATAATATAGGTTTCATAGACAATTGGAAAAGTTTTTGGGGCAGACCTGACCTGTTGAAAAGAGATGGTATTCATCCCTTCCGGGATGGTGCTGCTCTTCTCTCTAGTAATATGGCACATAGTCTTAGAACTAAAACATGACAAACTGGGGTCCAGGTCAGGAAAAAGCAGACAGACTGGCTAAACCGACCGTCTGCTAGCTGCCTCACATTACAGAAGTCAGATAATTCCCAACACATAGAAATTCTTACACCTAGATATTATCACATAGAGACTGTGTCTGTACCCCGAATTAGTAAAAACAAAAAACTTCCAAACCCATATAATGGTAAAAATTTAATTGATGTTCAACAAATAAAAAATAGAGATAATAATGATAAACAAATGATAAACTTGGGTTGTTAAATATTAGATCCCTTTCTTCAAAATCACTTATTGTAAACAATATTATCACAGACAATAATCTAGATGTGCTGTGTTTGACAGAAACCTGGCTAAAACCGGACGATTACATTACTTTAAATCAGTCTAGTCCTCAAGGTTATGATTATCGACACAATCCTCGACAGAAAGGCAAAGGGGGAGGTGTTGCTGTAATTTATAGTAATATTTACAGTATTAGTCAAAAGTCTTTCAAATATAATTCTTTCGAAGTGATGGTACTTTATGTAACATTATGTAAGTTGACATTTGTGCTGGCTACTGTATACAGGCCACCAGGACACCATACAGACTTTATCAAAGAATTTGCTGATTTTCTATCAGAATTAGTACTAGCTGCAGATAAAGTCCTTGTTGTTGGTGATTTTAATATCCATGTAGATAATGAAAAAGACGCACTGGGATTGGCATTTGCAGACATTCTAAACTCTATTGGAGTTAGACAACACGTGTCAGGACCCACTCATTGTCGTAATCATACTTTAGATCTAATATTGTCACATGGAATCGATATTGATGCCGTTGAAATTCTGCAGCAGAGTGACAACATCTCAGATCATTATAGTCTCGTGTATAATACATTTAGTCAAAGAGGCTAAACTGCCTCCCTGCCATAAATATGGTAGAACCATCACTTCTACCAATAAAGATCGCTTTATAAATAATCTTCCTGATCAGTTTCAGTGCTTTAGCATGCCAGACAGATTAGAAGACCTTGATGTTGCAACAGAAACTATTGACTCTCTCTTTTCACTTGATGGCTGCTCTGTTAAGTCTTCTCTTAAGGCTAGATTACTGTAACCTCTACTGGGTGGTTGTTCCTCCCGCTTGATAAATAAACCAGCTCGTACAAAATGCAGCAGCTAGAGTTCTTACTAGAACTTGGAAGTATGACCATATTAGCCCAGTTCTGTCATCACTGCATTGGCTTCCTGTAAACATCGTATAGATTTTAAAATCTTGCTAATTACTTACAAAGCACTAAATGGTTTAGCTCCCCAGTACCTGAGCGAGCTCTTAAAGCATTATAGTCCTTCACGTTTATTGCGATCTCAGAATTCAGGCCAGCTGATAATACCTAGAATATCAAAATCAACCGCAGGCGGTAGATCCTTCTCCTATTTGGCACCTAAACTCTGGAACAATCTTCCTAGCATTGTTCGGGAAGCAGACACACTCTGTCAGTTTAAATCTAGACTAAAAACGCATCTCTTTAACCTGGCATACACATAACACATTATCAATTTATATTTTCAAATCCGTTAAAGGATTATTAGGCTGCATAAAATAGGCCAGCCGGAACCGGGAACACTTCCTATAACACCAGATGTACTCGTTACATCAGAAAAAGAATGGCATCTACGCTAATATTAGTCTTTCTGTTTATCCCGAGGTTTACCGTAGTCAACCGGATCCAGGCCGTATCCAGGTGAGACCAAGGACCGGCGCCATGACACGACCACAACGCAGCCCTGAAGTATCAGCAGAGATCGAGTCGACTAGATCATCCACTGTGAAGACATCATCAACATGTTGCGATCCCATCGGACTTATGATAGCAACCTGAATCATAATAAAGCACTGTTCACCAGAGGAGAACTGGCCCCCTGACTAAGCCTGGTTTCTCCCAAGGTTTTTTTCTCCATTTTAACACCTATTTGCCACATGTTGGAGTTTGATTTCCTTGCCGCTGTCGCCTTTGGCTTGCTTAGTTGGGGACACTTGACATTTGATATTCAACAGTGCTTTGATCTGCCTGCATTGACACTATTCTTTAAGAGCTGCTGTGCAGCCAAAATTATATACCAGTTATCAATGTAAAGCTGCTTTGACACAATCTGCATTGTAAAAAGTGCTATATAAATAAAGCTAACTTGACTACACATATTTCAATATATATCTTTTGAGTTATTAATTAACATTTATCTTTCTAAATATTATTTGAATGACTTCATCAATTTATGTTAAAGCATTTATATTTCTTTTCAAACTCTAGAAAATAATTTTTAATATTGTCTGTACCTTTCACTGAGAGAAAAGTACAACTTATCAGTACGTTTTGGGAAAGTTTCCTGCTCAGAGCAGAGCTCAGATCAACTTCAACCTTGAAGAAGCTGTGAATCATGTGTATCTGTGTATGTGCGCTAAGTGTTCTGTGCAGGTCCTGTGTACTGGACAACTGGCATTCTGCTTGAGACCAGCAGACACCATGTCATGACCCCAAAATGACATCCAGAGTCCCCTCGTCAGCATTCTGACGAATATAGATATGCTTCTGACTATCTGTCCATGTGTGGAAGATTACCAAATTTGTCTATTTTTTTTTTAGTAATGACATAGTTAGTAGACTCTGTTAGAGTATAATTGCTGTGAAAATGTGAATGTATTCAGAGCGGCCTAGAACTCCGTCTGAAACTTGAAGCTGGCTTCTGCTGATGAAACTGCAAACTGTTCTTCAGTAAAATTTTCTTCAATTTATTATTATTTTTTTTTAACTCTGACTCCGGGTCCTCATTCACCATATTTGGTCTTTTGGGTCTTTAACTGTAAAATTCCCCTACAGTATGTTCCTAATTTAAACACGTACTCTACGCCACTCATGTACTATGTACTTATTAACACTTCCATACACAAAAACATAACTGTACTTCCATTTCCCCAGTAACAGAACAACACAGCTTCGAACAATATAAAAAGAAAAACAAAAACATGAATAAAGAACAATTTTTATCACATAAAGTGACTCCCACAAATGAAATCCCTAGTCTATGGATCTTAATCAGCCTGAATGGAGATTTGGCTCTGAGGGAAAAACCTCAAATCTGCAAACTGGAGTGAGGGCCCTCGCTGGCACAATGTCATAAATTGACAACTTGTGGTTCTGTTTTGAGATCTCTCAACACTAAACTATGATTAACCAGAACTCTCGAAAAGGGCTACTGTTCTTTCTGTTTAGTACTACTTAGGTTTATTCTAAAATTTTTAAAGGAAGTACATCATCTGACCTGTGATATGCAGTCCCGCAATTATCATGTCATTTACATCAGTTCAAACGATCAGTGTGCGAACTCAGTTTTTTATTATTTTCGTCTGAAAGTTTTCAGTCGCTCCACATAGTTCGGTGTTGTATTAGTTTACACTTGACTGCCTCACCCCCTTTTCGTTGACCAAGCATGGCGCTGAAGGCATTCTTGCGGCGTCTGTTGTGGTCGGATGACATCCACCTGAAGGCCTCTGTCCTTCATGTTCTTTGTCGCCTCTTCAGTAGAATTATAGAGCACTGTCTCGCCTTTGTAGAACACCCAGAGTTTTGCTGGATACGAAGTCTGGAATCTGATCTTTTTTCCTTTAACACTGCTTTTGCCTGAGCATATTCCTTTCATTTCTTTAGGATATCTGGGGGGTAATCGTGGTCACAATTCTTGCATTGTTCCATTTCAATCCTCCTTTTTTCCACACCTGTCCCAAAATTTCTTCTTTCGTTTTGAAGCTCAGGAATTTAGCGATGACAGAGCGTGGTCTTGCACTGTCCATTGGTTTTGGCGCTAAAGCTCTATGAGCCCTCTGAATATGGAGGTCCATTGTTGGGTCGAGACCCAGTCCATTTTTCAGCAATTCTTCAATGAACTTGATAGTCGATGAGCCATTTTCGCTGCCCTCTGGGATTCCGTATATTCGGATGCTATCCCGCCACGACCTGCCTTCTTGATCTGTTAACTTTCGCTTTCGCATTTGGTCAAAATCTTATATTTTAAATCGAAAGCTGATGTTAGAACTAACAATATCTGTACATTTGTACAGAATTTACATTCTGCGTTTTATTACCCGAATTCCAGAAAAGTTGGGACGTTTATTTATTTATTTTTTTTAATAAAATGAAAACTAAAAGACTTCCAAATTACATGAGCCAATATTTTATTCACAATAGAACATAGATAACATTACAAATGTTTAAACTGAGAAATTCTACAATTTTATGCACAAAATGAGCTAATTTCAAATTTGATGCCTGCCTACAGGTCTCAAAAAAATGGCTGAAAAAGCAAGACATTTATAAAAGATTTAGCTGGGAGAACATCTAACATTTAATTAAGTTAATTGATATCAGGTCTGTAACATGATTAGCTATTAAAGGGATGTCTTAGAGAGGCAGAGTCTCTCAGAAGCAAAGATGGGCAGAGCTGTGAAAGAGTGCGTAAAAAGATTGTGGAATACCTTAAAAACAATGTTCCTCATCATTAAAAGATTCAGAGAAAATGGAGAAATCTCTGTGCGTAAGGGACAAGGCAGAAGACCTTTATTGGATGCCCTTGATCTTCTGGCCTTCAGACAACTGCATCACTCATTGGCATGATAGAGTCAAGGATGCCATCTGCAGATGCCAACTAAAGCTCTATCATGCAAAAAAGAAGCCATATGTGAACATGGTCCAGAAGCACCGTTGTGTCCTGTGGGCCAAGGCTTATTTAAAATGGAATGTTTCAAAGTGGAAACGTGATCTATGGTCAGACGAGTCCAAATTTGACATTCTTATTGGAAATCACGTACGGCGTGTCCTCCGGGCTAAAGAGGAGGGAGACCTTGTGTTATTAGCGTTCAGTTCAAAAGCCAGCACCTCTGATGGTATGGGGGTGCATAAGTGCATATGTTATGGGCAGCTTGCATGTTTTGGAAGGCACTATGAATGCTGAAAGGTATATAAAGGTTTAAGAGAGAGCAACATTACATGAAAAATACATCAAAGACGACCACAAACTCTTAAGCAGCTAGAAACCTATATCAGGCAAGCATAGGACCAAATCACAACACAAAAACTCTTAACCTCGATGCCCAGACGTCTTCAAACTGTTTTGAAAAGAAGAGGAGATGCTACACCATGGTAACATGCCCCCGTCCCAACTATTTTGAGACCTTGTAAAAAGGTTTTTATTTTGATAAAATTGTAAAACTTCTCAGTTTAAACATTTGATAATGTTATCTATGTTCTATTGTGAATAAAATATTGGCTCATGTGATTTAAAAAGTCTTTTAGTTTTCATTTTATTCAAATTTAAAAAATGTCCCAACTTTTCCATAATTATGGTTGTATAAACAGAGACACATGATAAGGATGCCCTTTGTCATCAATACTCTTTGTATAAACATTATAAAAATGAAAATTATTTCCAAATTTCTGTTTATTTTGCTCTGTTCCACTTTCCCAATCCACTATTTGCTTTTTCTCTAGTATGAAAACTGGAACTGGGGCAAATACTTTTTTACATCAATGCACCGACTGTTAATTAACATCAAGCTGTGTTGCTGACTGCTCTATCTGGCTGCGGGTGTGTTTTTACAGCCCTTTGTGGAACTTTATCTGCTTCATTACCCTCTTTTGTATTGGTGGATCTGAGAGCAAGATACGCCTTGTCATATTGTCTTTTTTTTTCACTTTACCGTAACAGCAGCTGTCTACTGGACGTGACAAAGCCCACATTGCAAATCCACTGTGTCAAAGTGCTGATATTAGTCAGAAATAAAGCTGGGTATCAGTTTAGTGTCTGGGATTTGTCATGTTGTGTCGCACCGCATTCACAGCATCACTGATTCAACATCAATGGGTTCTGTTTGCTTTTGATGCATCGCGCCGCTCATGTCCGGTGTAGACACGTTGTTTTGGTATTTGTGAATCATAAGCATATTCATCATCTACATTCCTTTTAAAAATTTGTTCATGAGCAGAACCATGCATTGTTCATTTACATTTTTAGACAGCTCCCTGCAATACAATTGATTCTTCATTTGCGCCATCTAGTGGTCTGTTATTGCACGACAACAACTACAACCACAACTGCTACAACTGATAACAGAGCACTCAAGCTATTACTGTGAATCATTTTGAGGCAATTAAAATGACAAACTAATATTTTGTGTTCAATTATTTACTGATCTGGCATATGGCTGTATAATAAGGCAATTAATTCTTACGAGACCCAATCACCTCTGAGTATATCAGAAAAAAAACAATGACATTAATGAATTAATTTGGCAAACAAAATTTGCATGCGAGGCTAGGCGTATACAGGTATGTAAGGCCAGAACCCCTTCTTCATCTCAGCTGAGCGGACAGGCTCTACCACGTCCTTCAAGAGAAGGTTTGCGGAGAACTGCTTAGCAAATTTTCTGTCAGTCTCACTGAAGAGGCCGCCTTGAAAGACTGGGGCATCGAGAAAGCAAACCTTCTCTGCTTCAATTTAAGCAAGGTTTAGCCACAGGTGGCACTCCTGGGCCAATAATGTGGACATCGCCCGACCCAGAGCCTGCACTGTCACCTTCGTGGCTTGAAGAACATAGTCGGTGGCTGAACACAGCTCCCGCAGTATCTCTGGGTTGGGACTACCCTGGTCATAGTGGCATGGTGGCTTGATAAACCTGCAGGATGGCTGTAGCCTGGAGGGCGGAGGTAAACTTACAAGCATTGGACAGGTGGTGTGGATGATTCCACCAGGTGTCAGCATTCTGCGGGCACAGATCCACCACAACAACTCGCTCCACCTGAAGAATGCCCACTTACCCCTGCACTGGCCCACCATTGAGGGTAGTGAGGACGGAGGAACCAGCGGGATGTTTCCGGGCTGAGAGCGATGCCTTCCACGTCTTCGTGAGCTCTTTGTGCACTTGAGGCACTGGAGTGGAGAACTGCAGTTCACAGTGCTTTTACACGCGGGTTGCCTTAAATGCCTGTATGCACTGGCATGGGCTTGCATGCGAATTTTGCATGCCAACTTCATTCACATTTCATTGGCCTTTTCTGATATACTCAGAGGTAACTGGGTCTCTCAAGAACGATCCAAATTCTGTCGTTACGACTTAGTGAATGACAGAAAGGGAAATAACAAATACCATGCATAAAAAATAAAAACAACAATTATATTAAACTGAGGGCTAAAATATTATTCCTGACTACCTGAATCACTAAATTGTTCAATTCAATTCAATTCAATTCACATTTATTTGTATAGCGCTTTTCACGATACATATCATTTCAAAGCAGCTTTACAGAGAATGCATGTCAACATCACAATTTAAAGAATGCAGTTAGCAAATAATGTAATAATTTAGGCAATTAATTTACAATCACTGTTAGCAGTTTAACTGAACGTAGAAGCAATGAGCTCCTGAAAAATGAATTACATTAACAATGATTAGGATATATAGAAATTGTGTAATGTGCATGTTGATCCAGATGATTGCGTCTTCTGAAGTCCTCACAGGAGTTGGCGCCGTCTCTTCATAGGTGTTGGTCATCTGAGGTCATCTTAAGAGGCTGGATCCAAACTGATGTTTAAGCTCATACCCTCTCTAATCCCGAGGCAAAACAGAAAAGCAAATGGAGAATAATTAGCGTAGCTGCTGTTCATAACATTAAGCAAAGATAGTCATGTGCAATTGATCTGATATGAGATGCATTATGTGAACGCTTGGCTAAAGAGATGCGTCTTTAATCTGGATTTAAACTGGGTGAGCGAGTCTGAGCCCCGGACATTATCAGGAAGGCTATTCCAGAGTTTCGGAGCCAAATGTGCAAACGCTCTCCCTCCTTTAGTGGACTTAGCTATCCTAGGTACAACCAGAAGTCCAGAGTTTTGTGATCTTAAAGAGCGTGAAGGATTGTAGGGTGATAGAAGATCGGTTAAGTACACAGGAGCTAAACCATTTAGAGCCTTATAGGTCATTAGCAATACTTTATAATCGATACGGAACTTAATGGGTAACCAGTGTAGAGATGATAAAATTGGTGTTATATGATCATATTTTCTTGACCTGGTAAGAACTCTAGCAGCTGCATTTTGTACTAATTGTAGCTTGTTTATTGAGGAAGCAGGACAACCAGCTAATAATGCATTACAGTAATCTAGTCGAGACGTCATGAAAGCATGAACTAACTTTTCTGCATCAGAAATAGATAACATATTCCGTATCTTAGCATTGTTTCTGAGGTGGAAGAAGGCTGTTTTTGTAACATATGAAATATGATTTTCAAAGGACAAGTTGCTGTCTAACACCCAGGTCTTTAACTGTCGAGGATGGAGTAACAGTACATCCTTCTAAATGCAGATTGTAGTCTGAGAGATTCTGTGTGCAGGTTTTTGGTCCAATAAGTAATACTTCAGTCTTATCTGAATTTAATAGAAGAAAATTACTAGTCATCCAATGTTTTACTTCTTTAATACATTCTGTCAGATTGGATAATTTAGAGATTTCATCTGGTTGTGTTGAAATATATAACTGAGTATCATCGGCATAGCAGTGGAAACTAATTCCATGTTTTCTTATAATATTGTCGAGTGGCAGCATGTAGATTGAAAATAGCAGAGGGCCTAACACTGATCCTTGCGGCACTCCATAATTTACTATCGTTATCTTAGATTTTTCCCCGTTTAGATAGACAAAATTGTGATGGTCTGATAGGTACGACCTAAACCACCGTAGTGCCTGTCCCTGAATACCAGTGTAATTTTGTAGTCGATCTAGGAGTATTTTATGATCTATAGTGTCGAACGCAGCACGGAGATCAAGTAACACTAGTATTGAGACACAGCCTTGGTCAGAAGCTAGAAGTAAGTCGTTTGTAATTTTAACGAGCGCAGTTTCTGTGCTATGATAAGATCTGAATCCTGACTGAAATTTTTCATAGATAGCGTTTTTTTGCAAGAAGGAGCATAATTGGACCGACACCACTTTTTCTAGTATTTTAGACATAAATGGAAGATTTGAGATGGGTCTGTAATTTGCTAATACGTTTTGATCTAATTGTGGTTTCTTAATGAGAGGCTTAATAACTGCTAGCTTGAACGGTCGTGGGACGTGACCTAGAGATAAAGACGAGTTGATAATATTGAGAAGAGGCTCTTCTGCTACAGGTAACAGCTCTTTCAGTAGTTTAGTGGGTATTGGATCTAGTAAACATGTTGTTGGTTTAGACGCAGTGATAAGTTTATTTAGCTCTTCCTGTCCTATAGTTGTAAAGCACTGCAACTGTTCTTGAGGGGTGATAATTGAGGCTGAATCATAAAATCTGTTAAAGGTTGTTCATTTACAATTGTATTTCTGATACTTTCGATTTTCTCAGTAAAGAAATTCATAAAGTCATCACTACTAAATTGTAATGAAATGTTTTGTTCTGGTGATGTCTGTTTATTTGTTAATCTAGCCACTGTACTAAACAAGAACCGTGGATTGTTTTGGTTATTTTCTATGAGTTTGCGGAGATGGTCGGCCCTGGCTGCTTTTAGAGTCTTTCTATAATGGGACGAGCTGTCTTTCCACGCGATTCTGAAGACCTCTAAACGAGTTTGTCTCCATTTGCGTTCTAGATTGCGAGTTTCTTTTTTGATAGAGCGAGTAATACTTTTGTACCAAGGTACAGTATTTTTATCTCTAACCTTTTTTAATCTCATCGGTGCAACAGTATCTAATGTACTAGTGAAAATGGTGCACATGCTGCTAGTCATTTTCTCGAGATCATTTGTGTGTTTAGGTACGATGAGCAGCTGAGACAGATCAGGCAGGTTATTTGTGAGTTTATCTACAGTTGTCGGGAGAATTGTTCTGCCTAGTCGATATTGCGGCGCAATTTGATAAATATCATCAGTATGCAGTACGCAAGTTACAAGGTAGTGATCAGAGACGTCATCACTTTGCGGTAGAATTTCTATATCGGTTGGATTGATTCCATGTGATATAACTAAATCTAGAGTATGATTAAGACGGTGAGTGGGTCCAGTGACGTTTTGTTTGACCCCAAAGGAGTTTAGTAAATCAGTAAACGCAGCCCCTAACGCATCATTTGTATTGTCAACATGAATGTTAAAATCTCCAACAATAAGCGCTTTATCGATGTTGACCAATAGGTCTGAGAGAAAGTCTGAAAACTCTTTTAGGAAATCAGCCCCTGGAGGTCTATAAACAGTAGCTAAAGCAAGAGATAGTAGCAACTTTTTACTTATATCTGAATTAAACCTATAATTTGTTTTCTGAGTAACATTAAGAATATCTCTATAGATTGTTGCTACACCACCGCCACGGCCAATCAGACGGCATTTGTTTTTATAACAGTAGCCAGGTGGACAAGACTCATTAAGACCGAAATAATCATTTGGTTTAAGCCATGTTTCAGTAAGGCAAATTAAATCAAGACTATTATCTGTGATCATTTCATTTATAATAACCGCCTTAGGTGTCAGTGATCTAATGTTTAGTAGCCCTAGCCTTAGAAATTTTTTTGTTCAGTAATTTTGCGAATTTCTGGTTTGATCACGATCAGATTTTTTCTAGATCCTTTATTTTTATTGTTAGACCTCACTATTCGGGGAATAGACACAGTTTCTATAGACTGTACTACACTCACATTTCTATCAATTAAGTGGGCAGAACACAGACTGTGATTTGAGGTTTGACTTACTAGTCATACGGTGCGAAGCGTCTTGGAGATGTTCTCCGACAGAAGATCAGCTCCGATTCTGCTGGGGTGCAGGCCATCAGCACGGAAGAGCCTAGGACGCTCCCAGAAAAGATTCCAATTATTTATAAAGAGCAGCTTCTGTTCATTACACCAAGACAGCAACCATTCATTTAAAGCAAATAATCTACTGAACCTTTCATGTCCTCGTCGGTACGTCGGAAGCGGTCCGGACACGATGATCCTCGTCGCGGGCGATGTGGCTCGTACCGTCTTGATCAGGCTCCTGAAGTCCTGCTTCAGCACCTCCGTCTGCCGCAGCCTGGTGTCGTTCACCCCCGCGTGCAGCACTACAGCTCCGATGGTCTCAGCACCGTTGAGGATCACGAGAACCTGCGGAGCGACATCGAGAACACGAGCACCAGGAAAACAGTGACTGCGCACCTTACCTTTGGCTGTGGTAGCGTGGACGTGGCGGACGATGGAGTCTCCGATGACCACGGCGTCGCGTTCCGCCTCGCGAAGAGGGGAGAAGCGGTTCTGTGTCGACACCTCGAAGATCGGGGGCGGCGGAGGAGGAGAGGTCCTGGTCCGAGGCCTGGCTCGCGCCTTCCGCTGCTGAAGCACCCAAGGTCCCTGGTGAGACGGCGCCGGAGTGAACGAGGGCTGGGATGAACGCGTTCTGGGTGCTCGGGCCCTGTGCAGAGAAACACACGGCGTAGAGGAAGCAGGAGTGTTAATATTGCGCTGTAAACTTACCGAGGAGCGGTGAGCGTCAGCACGGGAAGTTTCCAGCGCTGTCTGCCGCTCGCATAGCTCGGCCTGCTTCTAGAGAAGGGTGCGGATCTGTCGCTCACGTCCTCCAGTTCCAACTGCACCGCATGCAGCTCAAACGTGTCCTCACCTGTACACAAAGGTAGAGAAGCATCCGATACACTCGCCATTAGAATAGATGAACAATAATATAGTGAGAGAAGAGTACAAATACTAGTGTGCCACGCCGCTATTGCTAACGGGCTAAAGCTAATAGCGAATGTTCGGGAAGTCAGATAAAACTAGCGGTATCAAGGTAATCCGAGTGTTTTTTTTTTTGTTTTTTTTAAATATTGTTGGGGATGTGTTCCCCCACCGAAAAAGAAAGAGTGATATGTTATAAGTTTGATTTTAAGAGACAAAAACAAGCAATTAGGAATCAGCTCGACGGAGCTCTAGCTCAAACAATGCGGCAGCAACAAACAGGAAGTGACGTAATGATTGTCAAAGCGGTGATCCGACAGTCACATGAGTTTCCCCCCAGCAGAGTCAGAAAAAAGAATTCACATTTTAAATTTAATTCACTCATTCATTTATTTGTATAGTGCTTTTCACAATACATATCGTTTCAAAGCTGCTTTACAGGAAATGCATGTCAACATTACAATTTAGTGTAATCTGTTATCAGAGGGGACTTTGTCCAAATTACATAATTTCAGAAACGTACATATACAAACAGTATATTAATTTAAACAATGTATCAATTTAAGGTAGAAACAATGTGCTCATTAAAAAGTAATGAATACATATTACAAAATACAAAAGAAGAGTCAGAGATATTCAGTTCACAAGATACACTAGTATGAACTTATAAAGTTGACTAATAAATCTCTTTAACCGGGAGGAGTTATTTCAACAACTTCGGCTTCTGGTGGCTTCCAGTGTCCCTCCAACCCCTCAATGGAGTGGAGTTATCACCAACCGTCTGCCTCTGATGGCTTTCAGTAAAACACTGGCCTGCATCCAAGGACCAGGTGTCCCACTCTCACATCTAAATGTGCGTGTAAACTCACCGTCTCACTTCCCAATGTCACAGACACGCCAGGCTCCACCGTCAGCCAATCACAGCGCACCCAATCACCAGAGTACTGATCACAGACACCTGCACCTCATCAGCACCTCATTAGTCACAGTATAAAGAACACTCGCACACACCACCACATTGTCCGGTCTTGTTTGCATCTACACTTACCTGTATGCTTACCTCAAGGACTCCCAGCGATCTACTTACCTGTCTCCAGCGTCTCCAGTTCTCCTTGTGTGATTCCCAGTCTGTGTGTGAGTGTTCCTTGTCTCCAGCGATCTCTCCATCTCCATCTTCTCCAAGACCCACTGCATCTACGATCACAAAAGGACAGTACTACCTTTCAACACTTCAAGTATCTCCATTGCTTCACGATTCACTCACCTGCACTGCTGTTTACTCATACTGGTCTCAATAAACATCAATAACTGTGATTCCCTGTCTCCGTCCCTTCTGTACTGTAACAGAAGACCGAACCAAAACAGCCAGATACCAGTATGAGTCACCCAGATCCATTCCAGGAGCTCGTGGACACTTTGCACTGAGCACTCACTCCTCGTTCACCTTCACCAGCACCAGCAGTCACTTCCGCAAACACCGTCTTCACTCCTTCACCTACCGTTCACGCCAGTCCCATGGCCAAACCAGCGCCCTACGCAGGATCGGCGGAGGATTGCAGTGGTTTCCTTTTGCAAAGTGCGCTGGTCCTGGAGATGCAACCGCACCTCTATCCCAATGACACAGCCAAGATAGCGCTCATCATATCCCCACTTCAAGGTAAAGCGTTGCAATGGGCAGACTCCCTCTGGTCTTAGAAAGGTCCTGTTGTTCAATCCTATGACTCCTTCGTCACCCACTTCCGAGAAGTCTTTGGCAAACCGATCTCTGACTCTTCCATTGGTGAGAAACTCTACAATTTAAAACAAGGTTCAATGTCTGTCAATGAATATGCTTTGCAATTTAGAACACTGGCGGTGTCTAGTGGATGGAACGAGTAAGCGCTCATCACCACCTACCGGCAAGGTCTGGAACCCAAGGTGCGGTTGCATCTCTCTGCATACGAGGATTCCATCGGCCTTGAACGCTTCATCCAGCTATCCATCCGCGTAGGCACTCGTATGCAGTCGTGTATCGAAGAACACCAGGGCCAGCCACTGTTCGACACTCCCCTCCATCGGTCCGAACCCGTCAGCCCTCCAGAACCAGCCAGCGAACCCATGCAAATAGAAAATTCTAGACTTTCATCTGCTGAACGGCAAAGGAGGCTGACCCTGAATCTCTGTCTCTACTGTGGTGCTCCTGGGCATGTCATATCTGCATGCCCCATCCATCCTCCTCGTCCCATGGTGAGTGCCATTATTCCTTCCATTAAAAAGATGAAACCACTCACTACTGTTGTAAACCTTAAAATTCCAGTGGTGGCGCTCCTCGATTCAGGGTCAGCAGGAAACTTCATCTCCAGCGCCCTCTGCCGACAACTCAAGCTCAAGACCTCGCCCTCTCCGATCATCTACCAGATCCAATCAATCACGGGCAAACCACTGAGCCGTAAAAAAGTCAGCCGCTGTGTGGGCCCCCTATTCTGCATCTGGAGGAAAATTCACCTGCTGGTTCTGGAGGAATCCACCTTTGACGTGGTTCTAGGGCGTCCGTGGTTGGAGCAGCACAACCCTACCATCTCGTGGAAGACGGGTGAGATCCTGAAGTGGGGCGATAATTGTTTCTCTGAGTTTCCTGTTTCCAAGTCTCCTCGTTCCAAGAACATCTCCATCTGTGCCACCTCCATCGAAAGCCCTGTAGAGAAACGCTCTGTGGACATTCCATCATGTTACGCCCCCTTCAGTGACGTCTTCTGCCCACAAAGAGCCTCCAAGCTGCCTCCACACCGGCCATAGGACTGCGCCATCGATCTGCTACCGGGTGAGCCAGTGCCCCAGGGGTAAGATCTATCCCTTGTCAATACCGGAGGAGAAGGCCATGAAGGAATACATCAAAGAGGCCCTAGATCAAGGTTACATCCGCCCGTCTACTTCCCCTGCTGCTTCGAGTTTCTTCTTTGTGGCAAAAAAGGACGGAGGCTTGCGGCCCTGTATTGATTACCATGCACTAAACAAAATCACTGTCAAGTTCCGTTATCCCCTTCCTCTCATCCCAGCAGCTCTGGAACATCTCCGTGGTGCCACTGTGTTCACCAAGCTGGACCTCCGCAGCACGTACAACCTCATCCAGATACGCGAGGGGGACGAGTGGAAGACCGCCTTCGTCACGCCCACCGGCCACTATGAATACCTCGTGATGCCATATGGCCTGGTCAACACCCCCTCCGTATTCCAGGACTTCATCCATGAGGTGCTGCGGGAGTTCCTCCACAAATTTGTCCTGGTCTACATAGATGACATCTCGATCTACTCCCGGAGCCTGGCCGAACATCGCCACCACGTTGCGGAGGTCCTCCAACACCTGAGACAGTTTCATCTCTTCCTGAAAGCAGAAAAATGTTCATTCCACCAACCCTCCGTACACTTCCTAGAATACATCATCGATCACAGTGGCATCCGGATGGATGAGGGGAAGGTGGAAGCTATCAGGTCCTGGCCCACTCCATCTACCATCAAAGAACTCCAACGCTTCCTTGGCTTCGCAAACTTCTACCGCAGCTTCATCAAGAATTACAGCTCCATCGTTACTCCACTCACCAACCTGCTCCGGAACCAGCCCAAGTCTCTGTCCTGGACTCCAGCTGCCACCAACGCCTTCGAAGCCCTCAAGGAAGCCTTCACCACCGCTCCCCTCCTCGTCCACCCAAATCCAGACTTGCCCTTCGTAGTAGAGGTGGATGCCTCCACCACAGGAGTGGGAGCGGTTCTATCTCAGCAGCAGGGGACACCAAGTAGGCTCCATCCATGCGCCTTCTTCTCCCGCAAGCTCAACCCGGCGGAGGTCAACTATGACATCGGTGGCCGCGAGCTCCTGGCGGTCAAGTTGGCTCTGGAGGAATGGAGGCATTGGTTGGAGGGAGCCAAACATCCGTTCCTGGTCCTCCTCACTGACCATAAGAACTTGGAATACCTGCGAGCTGCAAAGAGACTGAATCCCCGACAAACACGCTGGGCTATGTTCTTCTCCCGCTTTGATTTCTCCATATCCTATCGTCCTGGCTCCAAAAATGTAAAGGCGGATGCCCTATCTCGTCTCCATGCTCCAGATGAAAGGAACGAAGAGCCTGAAACTGCTCTCCCTGAGTCTATCTTCGTGAGCCCTATCTCCTGGTCTGAAGAGACATTACCCTCCTCCAATGCCTCCACAAACGCCCCGCCGGGTTGTCCACCAGGCTTGCAATATATCACCAGGACACAACGCACTCCACTGAACCACTCTGCCCACACGTCACTTGGCACTGGTCACCCGGGGGTCAATGAGACCCTCTCGCTGCTGAAGGAGTACTTCTGGTGGCCGAACATGGCAACGGATGTCAGAAGGTACGTGCAGGGCTGCAAGGAGTGCGCCATTTCCAAGAGCCCTCGCCATCTTCCAGCCGGCAAGCTCAATCCTCTGCCCATTCCTGATCGACCCTGGTCACACCTGGGAGTGGACTTCATCACAGACCTGCCAGCATCCGATGGCTACACCTGCATCCTGGTTGTCATAGACCGTTCCTCCAAAGCATGTTGTCTGATTTCTCTGAGAGGTCTACCTACTGCCATGGAAACTGCTGAACTCATGTTTAACCATGTATTCCGATATACTTTGGCATTCCAGAAGACATCGTCTCAGACAGAGTTGCAGCAGTCAACTACTGGTTCCGAGAGAGCGAGAGGGTCTGGGACTCAGCACATCACCAACTGCAGCGAGCCCTGCGCAGACGCAGGATGACAGCGGACCTTCGTCGCTCCAACGCTCCCTCCTACCAACCGGGACAGAAGGTCTGGTTGTCAACACGGGACATCAGACTGCATCTGCCCTGCAAAAAGCTGAGTCCTAGGTTCATTGGCCAATTCACCATCACCAAGCAGATCAACCCGGTCACGTATCAGCTCCAGCTCCCTCCACAGTATCGGATTCACCCCACTTTCCATGTCTTACTTTTAAAGCCTCACCACCCTTCTGTTTCTGTCTCCACAGAGCCTGACGTGGCAGCCGCCGAACCCCCCCTTCCACTCATCCTGGATGACGGTGCAGCCTACAAGGTTCGTGAGATCTTGGACTCCCGGCGCCGTGGTGGTCAACTAGAATATCTAGTGGACTGGGAAGGCTACGGTCCCGAGGAGCGCTCTTGGGTCCCCAGAAATGACATCCTCGATCCCAATCTTCTTGAAACATTCCACGCCAGCCACCCTGACAGACCTGCCCCACGTGGAAGAGGACGACCACCACAACGCCGGGGTCCTTGGCCCTCAGGAGGGGGCCGTTGGAGGGGGGTACTGTCACAGACACGCCAGGCTCCACCGTCAGCCAATCACAGCACACCCAATCACCAGAGTATTGATCACCGACACCTGCACCTCATCAGCACCTCATTAGTCACAGTATAAAGAACACTCACACACACCACCACATTGTCCGGTCTCGTTTGCATCTACACTTACCTGTATGCTTACCTCAAGGACTCCCAGCGATCTACTTACCTGTCTCCAGCGTCTCCAGTTCTCCTTGTGTGATTCCCAGTCTGTGTGTGAGTGTTCCTTGTCTCCAGCGATCTCCATCTTCTTCAAGACCCATTGCATCTACGATCACAAAAGGACAGTATTACCTTTCAACACTTCAAGTATCTCCATTGCTTCACGATTCACTCACCTGCACTGCTGTTTACTCATACTGGTTTCAATAAACATCAATAACTGTGATTCCCTGTCTCCGTTCCTTCTGTACTGTAACACCCAATTTTCTCAACTGTTCAGATCCGACAACCCTTACCTAAAGTGCAATCAGTGTTCAGAGGCATAGTGCTCATTCAGTAAATCCACAGCTAAACAGATCTGGATTTGAATGTGTCAGAGATGTTCACAAGTCTTTAAGCTGGAGTCCGAGTCGAGTCTTAAAAAAATTAAAATCTCACACTCAAATCCTATTTTTTTTTTTTTATCCTAGTTGTATCAAAATATGATCTTTCTATGATCTGTTTTGTTTGAAATGAATGTCCTATGGTGTAAGGGATAATGTATATCCAGCTTGTTAATTTATAATCCATTACAATGTACAAAACAATCGTCCTGGCAACATGAGTAGTCATTTTCAATACAGTCGCTAAGTGGACGCAAGACGGCACCAGTTAGTCATGGTTTGTTAAACATCAGTTTGTTATACAGCTTTGTTGTTATTGACGACAGTCATTATCAGAAAATATCAAACCTCTGAATGTTTTAGTAAACAGAGTACTGTAATGTTACGCATGCTGACTGCGATACGTTAAAATATGAGCTTTAAGTAATAAATGGATTCACATCTCTTTCTATCTCTCTGTTATGGACACACATTAAAAAAGAGAAAAGCTGCAGACCAGGTACCCTATGAAAAGATTGACATAGTCAAGGTTTAAATTTATTTTGTTCATATTTTAACAAAAAAGTTATATTTAACACAGGCTGGCAATCCAAAAGAGCCATGCAGCTACACCACAGTATAATAGCTAGCTGTGTGAGTTAATGTGATTAACCTTTGTGGATGCGATGTCTCATAAAATTTGATGTCATTCCGGTGTCTTTAATTGTTTTCCCACATTCTGTACATCTAGTCGATCTGACGTTATTTAACCCAAACGAAAGAACAACGAAAGAAGCTATGGTGGCTCCTGTCATGTTTCATGGGACTCTTATGACGTTTTGGAGTTTACGTGCAATAACGGACATATGTAATCAAATTCTTTGACAAGAGCCTGATCTACATAGGGAAATATATGTGACACAGATATTATAAAACCATTCAAACACCACACAAATTTTACTTTCGTTTTGAATTTGTTTATTTTGTTATTAAAGTTTTGAACTTTCGCTGGTTCTTCCCGTATAAACAAACTGTGTTACATTGGTGCCGAAGCCCGGAAGGAAGGAGGGACATGTTGTCGAAGAGCCCTTGCTACTGAGGGGGATCATGGTGCTGAGGAGGTCGGGCAGCGTGGGAGTGTGAAGACCGTGAGTGGCTGCCCAAGGCGGTGGTGCTGGAGGGATTGAGCAACAGATGGGACGGAGAACTCGCTGCTGTGCTCCTGGGAGGAGGTGGGATGGCTGCCGTCCGAGAGGGAGCGGAGGAGTCGCCACCATTTGCTGTGGGCCTAAACCTGCTGCCGGCTGCCCTCAGCCGGAAGAGCCATCGCCGACTGCCAGGGGGTGGAGGAGGATCGAGCCGTTCGCCGAGCGTCCAGTACCAGAAAAAAACAATGAAATGGACCAGGCCTGGATTTTTGTGTGGCTGGCAGTTGTCCGTGAGGAACTGCCGGCATTTTACTTTCCTTTTGTATTTGTTTATTTTGTTATTAAAGTTTTGAACATTCGCCAGTTCCCGCCCCCTTCTTCCCATATAAACTAACTGTGTTACAGAGGAAAAGTTTTTGATCGTTAATTATTAACTTAGGGGCCACTTAAATGACACCTTTTCAACTGAAAACAGAAGACTTTTAATGCGTTCTTGCCTTTCATTAACGTGTTTAGTCTATAGGTATGCTATAGGTCTCCAATTCTCTTGAAAGACATGATAGCAAGGAGAAAGAGAACTTTTAGAATCAGAAATTTCTCAGAGCCTTCTTCAATAGGGTCAAATGGAGCTAGAGAAAGATACCATGACGGTCCTCTAGACTGAACAACAGGCCTCAGCCGCAAAGTGCCATGAAGGAAACAAACTACTAAAGGGTTTCTACTAACTGACATTCCACCCAAAGGAGTGTGGTAAGCAGAAACAGCCACCCCATACCCCTTTATCATGAACAGAGATAACCCCACAGAGAAGTGTTTTAAACACTGCCATCATTTTTAAACAATTTATGTCCCAAGTGAGCTGAAGTGACCCTCCACAGACCTTGTGCTGAGCAACCATCCAGGTTCCCTCCAAACAACTCATCAATTAAATATTTACCATATTTATTTATATTCTGCATAATTGGGTGTTTTTAAATAAACACTGCTAAAAACTATACAAGTTTTAAGGCTGAACCATATATATAACACTGATATAAGTGATCACTCAGATTTAGACCTACCTATATTGTATTTAAATGAAGCATTCACTGGCAGATTTGCTTTATGTGTTTCCCCGGCATCGAAATCAGGCACATATAAATGTCAGGAAACACGATTCCTGGCTGCATGTAAATATCCATGGATTAGGTTTATTTGACATGTTATAAGGAAAACTTTCGAGTCCAACCTTTAATGTAATCTTTTATTTATTATATATTACATATTTATACAAGCACAGGAAAGACGTGCCTGCATCGATGTTGAGTCCCAAACTACTCCTAAGAAAGTAGTCTTCTGACCTGGAACGAGCACACTTTTCTTGGAATTGAGCCTTAACCCCAATTTTACATGTGGCTGAGAAAAACGATGAAACTTTCCTGTGTGTTGTCATGGAAATTCTCATTACAAATACAAACTACTAATTTGACTTCAACCCCAGACAATGCAAACAACTCCAATTTCTTAATATAATAAATGAATATACTACAGTATCTCAAGGTAATTTCCTGAGTTCCCTGAATACTTACAATACAATCCATTGCTTCTCTGAAGCATGGTGACTGTGTCCCACCAAGAAGCTACTATCACTACCTCAATCACACTTGAGCTGTCTGTTTTGTTGTCTTTTTGGCATAGAAACTTTAATTCTTTTATTCCCTCCGAACACATAAGGGAAGCATCCATCATCAGCACTAAGCAACGATAAGGAGCTCCCAACACTGGTCCTTGGGACAAAATAAATAAATTGCTTAACCAATGTTTTAAAGGTCAAAGAAAGGTGAGGCAAAGTAAAGTAATTGGCTTGACCTAAAGTGTTGCATGCTCATCAAGAGACCCTGAAGACATAAAGTTATCCAAAGAAAACTGATTTGTTATATTGTCCATAGGATAAGTTGCTTATATATATTTTTTAAATTTTATTTCAATTTTTTGTTTGTTTGTTTTACTGTTGGAGCAAATGGAAACAAATTTATATTTTCATGGCCTAATGTTCATATTGCCCTTTGCAGCATGTGACAAATAATGAATATTATTTTTATTAAGTACATTTATAATTGTTATATTCTTGAAACGTTACAGTGAAAAAAGTGTTTACATTTCACTATTAAAAATCTGTAGTAGGAACTCTGCATATACTAGAGAAAACTGCACAAATACAGAAACTGGAACAGGGGCAAATACCTTTTCACATCAGTGTAGTATTGGAGTGACTGTTGATGTGGAGGTGAGCTTGAAGAACCCAAGTGCAGTTTAATCATTCCAAACATAATCAAAGATAAAACAAAGACTTGGCTTGGCTTGATCTGACCTGACATGACAAACGGGGAGCACATGGCAAAACAAGACATGAATCATGAACATTGAACAAAACTAAAACTAGACATGGCAGTTGATAATTCCGGTTGCTGACTGGTCTGTCTGTCTGTGGGTGTGTTTGTCCAGCCCTCTGGCAGGCTTTATTTAAGACAGAAATCTGTCAGACAAGCATCTCAGACTTGATCGAGGACAAGCTGCTCTTCTGACTCCGTCTACAGTCATCCAGGTGAGTATGTTTCTAATACTGAGCACTTATAGGCTCATAATTCATTTCAATACTTATTCTAAGAAAATGAAACAGATAAATGTATGGAATGGAATTATGTTAGATGAAAGCACAGCAAAATATGTTGGGAGATTTGTCACCATGGGTGTTAAAATGATCACTTTCCGTGTGAACATAGAGGTCCACCCAGGTGAAAAAAAAAAAGTACACTTCTATAATGTACTTAAAGTGCTCTATTTTCATGCACTAATTTTGTACTTAATATACAAAAATTCTTCTTTAGTACTTCTTAAGATAATCTTAAGAACATCTAAGTGTACTCAACTGTGCTATTTTGAGACACCATGAAATATGAACTAAAATGTGCTTTTCATATTCTATCTCTGTATTTAAAAATGTATTTAGATACTACTTAAAGTACATTTGAACACACAGTGATAAATACATTTTGCATAAATATTTAATCTGAAAGAATTACTTACCCATTCTAAAAATATTGGTCCTTGTTATAGTAGTACACCAGGGAAGACGAGGAAGGCAGGTTCAAAGATGATAACGTAGCTTAATCTCACAAAGATGTCAGGATACATGGAACACACGTAACATACAACAATACCGGACGCTAGACTGAAGATAGGGAGGAACTTAAATACACCAACTAATGACAAACAGCTGAGGGTGTAATAAGTGTCCATGGTGAATAATGTGTGGCGGGAACAGAACACAAAGGATCACGTGACAGACAATGACAACCTGGACGAGACGGTGACTGTAACAGTCCTTCAGCTAAGGAAATAAAGTGACTATTTCAGTGCAATCTTGGTCCGCAGTTTGTGGATTTGTTCTTTTGTTTTTCAGTCATACGGTAGGTGTGCTGGCAAATGAGGGTAAAAGATTTATTAAAAGAAGAAAGTATACATTTTTTCCTAATGAATCAATTATATTAAAATTCCATGTATTGCAATCATTTCTTCAAAATTGAAAATTCTGTTATTATATGACATACTATGACATAAAATACATAATGTAAATGAGTTTAAGCACTTAGTTTCTGTATTTTCTATGTTAAAAGCAAACTCTGTGTCTGCACCGTATCACGAGTCAAAGAAGAGATACGTTAGAGCAAACAATATAATGCCATGAAATGCGCTGTAAATTAGGCTAAAAACACTTACTTTTGTGTTTTCCCTGTTACAAGCAAACCTCCTCGTCGTCAGCTCCGCATCGCAAGTCGAAGAAGATGTCGCCTGTGAGAAATGTTTCAGCTTGATTAAGCACACAGAGCATTTAAATATCACTATAAATCAATATGTTATAAAATACACGTCATAACTGAGATAAAACACTTACTTTCGGCATTTCCCTGTTAAAAAGCAGCCTCCTCCTTGGTCTGCTCCACATCGCGCGTCAACTAAATGCCTCTCTGAAAGCGGTTTAGCCGTGAATAGCACATAAATATTGCTGTTAAACAATACTGTGTTATAAAATGTTATAAAATGCATATGTAAAGGTGATAAAACACTTATTAACACTTATTTTCCCTCCTTGTGTGCTCCGCATCGCGAGTCAAAGAAAAAGTCTTTAGTTTAATCATATTTATAAAAGATACACAGAGATAATCTGAAAACCACGCCCACCGGGGGGAAAACAATCCAACCATCTCCATTGACTTTGTATTGCGTGAGGCTGCCTCTTTGTCTTTTCTGACTTATTACAATAAACAGAACAATGCCTAAAAGCTGCTGTGTGACAAGGTGCACAGCTAACAAGCTAAAAAACCCAGAAATAAGTTTTTATAAGCTGTCGACTCAAAATAACGAATGTTCAAGGACACAAAAGTGGATACAGGCAGTGAGACAGAGCACAACGGGTCATATTACTATAAGAAATACACTGGAGGGGGTCGTAATCGGCGACAACATATGCTAAACAAACCAACAAAAACAAACCATTCATTATTTTTTTTAACCATGTCAAAGAATTATTTTACCTGTCGCAGATTACGTTCTCCTCCAATGCATTTCATATAGTAATATGACCCGTTGTGTTCTATCTCACTGCCTGCATCCACTTTTGTGTCCTTAAACATTCATTTTTGGGGGTCGACAGCTTATAAAAACTTATTTCTGGGTTTTTTTAGCTTGTTAGCTGTGCACCTTGTCACACAGCAGCTTTTAGGCATTGTTCTGTTTTTTGTAATAAGTCAGAAAAGACAAGAAGGCAGCCTCACGCAATACAAAGTCAATGGAGACGGTTGGATTGTTTTCCCCCCGGTGGGCGTGGTTTTCAGATTATGACGCGTGTCGCTCTGTCTCTATACGCTGTACAGAGTATTTCGGAAAACAGCCGAGCTCCTGGAGGCGTGTCGTTGTGAGCGGAGACAGAGTGACGCACTGTCACGTATACACGCATCTTTTGTGTAGAGATCGTCTACAAGCTATCAATGGTCAGCTAAACAACTGTATGTAAACACACAATACACCATCACATTATCAATGGATACATTTTGAATCACTATAATGGATATAGCGTCTGAATGATGAATAATGAATTTATTAATTTACTATGTTCGTGTTGTTTACATTATATGCGCCTATTACCAACAAAACAGACATTTGAAGCAGTTTTACTCACCACCTGCGGTTCCGACTCATGACCGGGATCATTATCGCTGTGACCGCTCCATCTCTCAGTTTAAAAACGATCTTTAAATCCAGCGCTGAACTGGGCTGCGTTTCCCAAAAGCATCGTAAGCCTAAGTTGATCGTAAAAACAATCGTACGAGTGATCTTAATATTAAGGTCTGTTTCCCAAAAGCATCGTAACTTAAGTAGCACTTGAAAATGATCGCAGATCTACGAGTGCTCTGGAGTAATCGTAAATCTCTAAGTGCATCGTAAGAAGACAGAGTTATGAGGTCACCTACAGGACAACCGGCAGATTACACCTTTATTAAAGTGGAATGTGTATAACAGCTATGGTTTGACTGTATTCCTCTTAAATACTCTTTGTTTTTAATATGAAAATAAAAGGGAAGAAATACAAAATAAAAATACACATGATGTCATAAATAGTGCTGATAAAACATGTCTGTCATAAAAATTTGTCTGTACAGCTGTAGAAATTGGCAAATGAAGTAGATAATATGTGCTACTGTCACCCTTAACCCTCTACCGCACGCATTATGATAAATCTATAAAAAAAAATATTTGACTCTTTTTCTTTCTTAGAATGGCTTAACTTAAAGTGCTGTAAAAAAAATTTTGGAAAAAAATATTATTTAAGGTACTTTATGATATGTTGCCATATGGCAACACGTACAATAGTGGAAATAACTTAGAATAGTGTAAGTGTATATAGTTAATATTTTCCTCAGAAATGGTTTGTATTGAATCATTGGTGCTATTATAAGCTTTAGCAGTAATTATAAACAACACCTTATACTTATTTTTCCAACATCTTGTGCTTTTCCATTCTCTTTGCTGAATAATGCGTTATTCTTTAAATTTAATTACATTTTTCATGAATATTATTTAAATTGCAAATGTAGACAGTTAAAAACAAATCTAATACTGTTTCATCATGTATCATAAAACATTGACATAAAACCAAAAACATTGCAGTTCATGAAAATTCAACATTACGCAATCTTATGAGAGGAAGGTTATGAACATGAACCCCATAATCCTTGAAACTTCACCTTTTTTCTGTACGAAACTTCAAAAAGCATTTTTTTTCAGAGGTGAGACACATGTAGACATCACATTTGATGCTTCACCCTAACACACTTACAACCACTTGCACCTGCCTTTTTGAGACACAATGGTAGCCAGTGAGGTCTGGGCCAGTATACTGGCTGTGATGGCAGATCTCTGATGTTGATTTAATCCATAATACAAATGCCATGGCAGTCCTTAACATACGACTAATCAACATTATATCACTAGCTTAATGTTTTTATTGTTATAGCTTAACAGACTGCAGCTGGCCTTTGCTAGCTAGCTAACCTATTATAATAATGTCATTCCATTATTGCGCAGTGTTGCCATATGGCAACACAGACATTTTCTCGATTTACCAAAAACTCATTTCATAAAAACTTTTTTGAGTGGTGAATATGTCATCATACCTTACCTGACATGATGTTAACATTTTTTTGTGAATGTGACATGGGCGGGTCCTTGTTTGTTACTGACATTTTAGTTTGCTTTCAGCAACTACCGACAAGAGACGGCAGTCTGTCAGATATCGCATCACAGAAAAAAAATTGCATGTCATGTGACTTAACCAAAGCACATCATTGGCTAAACTAAGGTCATCTCTCACCAACAAAAAAAACTAGAATGTTCTCTTAAAGAGACGGTGGCAAGGAAATGAACACAAAGAGTATGTTGCCATATGGCAACACTATGCGGTAGAGGGTTAATATATACCCTTTATATAGCCCTATTGATGTCTAAACTTGCATGTTTATGTTTTAAAATTTAGTTTATGGTTGAAAAAAGTCAGTCACTTCAGAAACACTTGGAAGAACCCTTAAAAATTCCTGTAGTATTTCATAGGGCCTTAGGCCTTGGGTGGTTCAGCAAACACATGGACATCAAAAACACTGAATCACAGTTTGATTGATTTCACACACACACACACACACACGCATGTTTGTTTTTGTGAATTGTGGGGACTTTCCATAGACTTCAATGCATTTTACACTGAACAACTGTACATTCTATCCCCCTACCCTGCCCCTACCCCTAAACCTAACCCTCACAGGAAACTGTGCAAACTTTTACTTTTTCACAAAAACTCATTCTATATGATTTATAAACCCATTTACATTGTGGGGACCGCTGGCTGGTCCCCACGATGTAGGTGAACTCAGGTTTATATTACATCATGGGGACATTTGGTCCCCACAATGTAATATAAACAAAGCACACACACACACACACACACACACACACACACACACACACCTACACACACACACACACACACATGTTTGTTTTTGTGAATTGTGGGGACTTTCCATAGACTTCAATGCATTTTACCTGAACAAAACTGTACATTCTATCCCCCTACCCTGCCCCTACCCCTAAACCTAACCCTCACAGGAAACTGTGCAAACTTTTACTTTCACAAAAACTCATTCTATATGATTTATAAACCCATTTACATTGTGGGGACCGCTGGCTGGTCCCCACGATGTAGGTGAACTCAGGTTTATATTACATCATGGGACATTTGGTCCCCACAATGTAATATACAAAAGCACACACACACACACATATATATATATGCAGGACACTATAGTCATTTATGTAAGTGAGAATGACAAAGTAAAGATCTTGTCATATCTTATTAGCCTACCATTAAAAAAGACTATAGTGAATAATCTGTAATAATGAATGAAATGTTCAAGGTGTCTGAATAAATTGTGGTTTGACTGTGTGTGTATTTATATATATATATATATATATTTATTATATATATATATATATATATATATATATCTATATATATATATATATATAGCTTAAAGAAATCGTCAGAAAATTACATCTTTGTTTAGCTCTACCTCCTCCTGAAAAACATTAATTTAATCTTTTTGAAAGGTATCTTTATTTATTTATTTATTCTAAACCACATCAGGTGACGATTATTAGGTTAAAAGTTAAAGGACATGATTCTATAAGGTAATATTCAGCACTTCAGAAACGGACAGCGACTCTTAAGTAGCACGTAGAGCGCTTTCTCGCGCGTTCATGTTAAGGGCATTTTTGGGAAACGCACGTGGAATTGCAGCGAGCGTTCGTAACCTTGCACGTAGAAAGCGCTCTTAAGAGCTAAGATACATCGTTATTGGGAAACCCAGCCCAGGGCCTTGTTTATGAAACCATAAGCGCCGATCCTGAGGGCTCGAGCAGCCACTGAAAAACACGAGATATTCTCCATTCGTTTTAACCAATAAAAAAGTGATTGCAACTATCAGTTTCTATGGTTATTTTAGTAACAAATGTCGAGAGCTCATCAATGTAATACGTGAGCTCAAAACTCTCAGCTCCACTGAACACTGGGTTCTTTGGGAAGCAAGGTTATCTTTCCTTCACAACCAAAAACACACTTCTTTGGTGACATTGTTGATTTTGTGAAGTCCTGTGACCTGTGCAGCGCTGCCAATGACTTCTGTAAACTCGAACGCACATTGATAGGCGTGATCTTGCTCTCTCGCTCAGTACTTACTGTAGTGAACTAACTCAATTCAGCTGTTCTAAAAATCCAAAAACTCAGAGTTGGTTGAACCTCCTTATTGAATTGGGCTGCAGGAAAAAAAACGAAAAACAAAGACCAAATCAAACAAAGACCAAACGTGACAGTTTTCTAAAAAATGTACCTATTTTAAAACCCTCAAGTTCCAGAGGTGCATATTGACATAAAAAGTGTCTTTTCTGCTAGATGATTAAATGCAATGAAATAAAAGCTCAGGATTATATCACTATTTTTCCTCCCTCATATATAAAGCTGTTTTGGTAATCAGTGAGCTCAATCTATAGAAGGACTAAAATAACAGCATTCATTCGGTGTGGAGATTGAATGTTTGGTTTACTCTGTGTTGCAGGTTCAGACACGATGAGCGGCATTATTCCCAAGAGCAAAACAAAAGGCACTGACTTCTGTGGAGCGGGCGACTACTATTATATAATCCGCTCTGATCTCGGCTGCTATATGGAGACAAGTGATTTAACTAAAGGTTCAGACATCTCTATTTTCAGTCTGCACCCTGCCTGCAAAGATGGACACCATTACCTTGCAGATGAAGATGGCTCCTTTTACATCATCAAGGGAAAGTCGTTCCACAGAGTCAAGAACCTGATGACAGACAGCTGTGCTGAAGTTCACAGCCTTCATCCCAACTGCCAGGGTGGAGATCACTACCTCTCAACCTCTGGCAAATATTACATCATCTTCAAAGCAAAAGGCACTTATCGAGTGACAAACAACTTGCATCAAGACACAAATAGTGCAGAATACAAGCTGCACCCAGACTGCCAAAATGGTCTCTATTACTGGGGCATGCCAAACCACTGCTACGTCCTCAAGCCAGCCTCAAAGTGGGGAGTTCAGTTCTGCGGCAGTACCGACCTCAGCAATGATAAGTTCTTTGGTGTCTATTCCGTTCATCCCGATGTTCTGAACTTCCTCCCTGGTGGTCTGTCAGTAACTAAAGGTCCAGCCTTTGGCATTTGGGAGAATATTAAAACTATAACTAATGAGAGCAATACACCAGTGACATGGACAAAGAAAATCAATAAAAAGGTGGGATACAATATAAGGAGAAGATGACTCAGATCACACACAACTGGAAGATAGTCTCGACTGACTCTGGAGACCTAGCAGGATTAATTGCGAAGGTTCATTTCTCCTTTTCTGCAGAATATGGAGGTTCACATGTCAGCACTGAAAAAGAAAGCTGGAACGAAGCGACTGAAGAGGAAGAACAACTCACATTTGAGCTGAAGCCAAAAGAGTCTGTATATCTGTGGCAGTACAGAATGGGTTTTGGTGAAGAACCGGTGTTGTTCTGCCGTGATTTAAAGATCACTAAAGATCCAAAGCCTCCGACTGAAGTCCCGCTGCCACCCGCACAATCATGAAAACACATCAGGATGCTTTAACCCCAAGGATAACGAAGTTCTTCAGTTAAATGCCTTAATTATAACTTCTCGAGTGATTATTTAGATATCCGCATGCATTGCTTAAAATGAGGCTGGAATTGTTTAATATTGCAAAGAGATTTTTCAGTTACAGTCAATGTAACTACAAATTACAACAATATTCATGACGGTATTATTGAAATGTGTGAATGATTAAAAGAAACTGGGAGAATCCTACTTAAAATCTCATGAAATATCTTGTTTTAAAATTCTCACACATGCAACACAACTGCAAATCTTTCAAAATGGTTGCTATATTGGGCTTTGGAAATGCTTTGCTAGAAATAATAGGTAGCTTAGCACATATTATTATAGACACACTCATAGATGTTGTCATAGTCTAACCAAAGTCTACTGATGTGTTTCATTCACAAGTCATAAATCATGGCGGGCAGCAATGATCAGAGTCGGGTCACAGGCGATGGTCGTGGCAGGCGGCAAGCAAACAGAGTTCAGAGTCCAGGCAATAATCAGGGCAGGCGGCAACGGATCAAACAGGATATAAACAGTCCAAGTAATAACAGAAAATCAGTCCATGGGAAAAACGCTCAGAAATGATCACCTCGGCAAAACAAGACTTTGCGAGGTATGGACGTGTGAGCGTCTCTTAAATAGTCACTGTGATATGGTGCAGGTGTCTGTGTAATCAGTCCCAGGAATGAGGGCCTATGGGAAATGAAGTCCGAATGACAACAGTCAATATTCAGGGGACGGCTCCCTCCGGTGGTCCGGAGGATGAGTCGAGGGAGCCTCATTCATGACAATATGGGTGGATGACTGTAAAACATTTTCAGCTGGTTAAACTTGGAAATGAAAGTTCACCTGCTGCCTTAAAATTGTGAGTTAACTAAACATAAGTTAACTCAACTTGAAGATAAACTTTGTTTCAACTCACAAGTAGTCAAGATAACGCATTGCTTTAAGTTAAAAAATAAACTTAAGTAATACATGTCTTGACTATTTGAGATGAAACAAAGGTTATCTTCAAGTTGAGTTAACTCACATTTTTAAGGCAGCAGGTGAACTTTCATTTCCAAGTTTAACCAGCTGAAAATGTTTTACACCTGTCAATAATGTAATATAGTAATGAAAAAAAAAAAAAAAAAAAAAAAAATTATGTTGTTCCTCTGACAAGATATTATACATCATACCATAGCTTTAGTTGGTGTATAAAAACCTATACTTCAATTTTTTCTAAACATCAAAATTGTCATATGATGTGACTGTCCGGGCTATTTGTGACCTTACTAATATGACAATATGGCCCAAACCCTAACCCTGTTCAGTGAAGTAGCTTAGTTGAGGCAGCATTAAACAAAAAACAACAGCATGCAATTTTCATGATTTCTCTTTAGTTTAAAATATTTGGTAACACTTTATTTTAAGGGTCCAGAAAAATGTATTAGTTAAGCATGAACACACTAGTAATTAATGATTAACATGACATTTTAAGGGTCCTGTATTATGCATTAGTTAAGTGTAAATAAATGAGCAATTACTCATTAACTTCTTTACAATTATGCATTGGTAAAGCAGGAATACACTAGTAGTTAATAATTAACTTTTATAGTTAAATTAGGCATATTAGCCATTATTTACAATTTATTAACATTTGAAAGATACACATTTATGCTATAAATAAACAAAAAATAAGCTATTAATTAATGATTAACTGAATGTACAGTAAAAGCCTTTAAGTCATTATGTACAACTATATTATACAAAATCCACTTGGACTGAGTGGCAGAAGAACCTGCTGCATAACTGGATTTAATAGAGGAAACTGCGAAAACACGAGTAAAACTAATGAATTACACTAAAGGTTGGACTCGAAAGTGTTCCTTATGACATGTCAAATAAACCTAATCCATGGATATTGACATGCAGTCAGGAGTCGTGTTTCCTGACATTTACATACATAAAATACATAAATACATAAAGCAAATCTGCCTGTGAATTTTTTATATAACTACAATATTAAATCCGAGTAATCACTTATATCAATGTTAAATATATCGTCACATCGTCCAGCCCTAAAACTTGTATAGTTTTTGTCATTGTTTATTTAAAAACACCCCTACAGAATATAAGATGGTAAATATTTAATTGATGATTTGTCGACACAATATATAACAATACAATATATAAGGTATGATTTTACCTCAAAATCCAACAATTTGACACAAAATAACTGCAAATCCATGTTTAACCAAATCCATCAGCTCACATGACGACATGCTACCCGCTGCCAATCCTGTATGGGTGCCAGGGTTTAAAAGAGCTGCTTGACGGACGCGAAGATAGTTTTTTTGCTTTCCTGTTTTTGTGCTTGTTTAAATCTGCCCTTTTTGTTAAGTTTCTTTGGTGCAATGACACTCTTCTGTTGTACAGTTTGGAGTTGTCATTTCTGTTCTTTTCTTTTATTTGTTTTCTTATTTGTTATTTCGACTGTCATTCTCTTCGCCCTATGGGAAATGGACAGGTAGTATGTCACGTGACGTACATGTTGCAACACTCAGTGACTTCAATGTATAGACACATCAGTTAGAAGTGAGCACCACTTATGTATGTTTTGTTTGGGTAGAAAGAGTAGGTAAGTTATGGCGTTTGACCCGCTGAAGACTTGCTTTCTCATTTTTCTTTTCATAAGTTAGGTTAGTTTTGAACTTGAGTTAGCTTGGGTTTTGTTTTGTTCTTTTCTTTTCTTTGGCGCCGCTTTTTGTCCTTTTCCCTGGTTTATTACTTTTGTTTCTTTTCTTTTGTTTATGTAAATATTGTCTTTGGTTTTTTTTGTTGATGTTGTTTTGTTACTTTGTTAGTATTTCATTATTGTATTATTATCCTTATTATCTCACGCCTATTCCCTCTTTCTTTGATTGTAAAATAAATTCCGTTTGTTGGCAGTTCTCGTAGCGTTTTGTCTTTTGCTACCACCACCCGCACACGCAATGGTCACAATCTCAATGTTACCCCTTCTAACCCTAGACCAAAATTAGGAAGTTGTAACATTTAATGGGGGCTCGTCCGGGATCATTCAGTCCCGAATAACTTTATAATTGTGATCATTTGTGTGTGCGTGTGTGCTGGTTGCGATTGACGGGGAGTAGTTTCTGGAATTCCTGGTGTCGTACCCATACGGGGAGGTATTGAAGTTTCATTTGCTTATTGTGCATTATGGAAACGTTTAATTTGCAGAATTTTGTTACTAAACCATCGTTAGAGCAGATTAATTTGTGCAGGAAGCAAGATTTATTGCTGATAGCTGACCACTATAAGATTACTGTTAGCAAACAAGGTCTTAAGAGAGACATAAAAAGTAAATTGTTGCAGTGCCTTTGTGAGTTAAATGTTCTTCCTATGTCAAATACTATGGATGGTGAGTCTAGCGGGAGTGTACGTGTGGGCAACGTTGCTGTGGCAAATCTCAGCCTTATGGATGATGCGGATAAGCGGAGCGGTAGGGCTGATGCCGAGGCGGAGGGGATTGCCGATGCTAAGGCCAGCTTGCCACCGTTTGATCCGTTTTCTCCCAGTTCTGTTGATTCAACAGACAGAGCGCGACTAAAAGTCCGCTTGGCTCGTTTGCAATATGAGGCACAAGAGAAAGCAGATGCACGTCAGGCTGAGCTAAATCTGCGGTTGGAGATACGCAGGCTCGAGATTGAGGCTGACAAGCAGGTGAAGCTGCGACAGCTTGATCTGGAGGCAATGAAGGTTGCTAATGGGTCAGCCGCGC
The DNA here is from genome assembly GCA_028476615.1 of Culter alburnus. Lineage (NCBI taxonomy): Eukaryota > Metazoa > Chordata > Actinopteri > Cypriniformes > Xenocyprididae > Culter > Culter alburnus. The sequence goes on from JAOTNS010000902.1 coordinate 72,656, forward strand.
AGTCGGATCCAGGTCAGGTCTCTGATGTTTCTCCGCAGACTGATCCATCACAAGTTACATTTGACATAAGTAAGCACATTGCATTAGTACCTCAATTTCGAGAATCTGAAGTAGATTCCTATTTCAGTGCGTTTGAGCGCATCGCTATTTCTCTTCGTTGGCCTAAAGAGGTCTGGTCTCTATTATTGCAGTGCAAGTTGATAGGCAAAGCTCAGGAGGTATGCTCTACGTTGTCTCTAGACGAGAGTCTAAAATATGAATCTATGAAGTCTGCTATTCTTCGCGCCTATGAGTTAGTTCCTGAGGCGTATAGGCAGAAGTTTAGAGGACACAGGAAAAATCCTATCCAGACTTTCGTGGAATTTGCAAGGGAGAAAGGGATTTTGTTTGATAAGTGGTGCACAGCTAGTAAGGTAAGTGATTTTAACGAGTTACGAGAGCTTGTATTGCTTGAAGATTTTAAGAATTGCTTGCCCGAGCGTGTTGTGATTTATTTAAATGAACAGAAGGTAACTTCGTTGTCGCACGCAGCCGTATTAGCTGACGAATTTGTCTTAACACACAAAAGTGTCTTCCCCGCTGCACGTCCGGAAAAGTCACAGTCTGTTCCTTCTCAAAATTCGGCTGTACGTTCTAAATCAGCTCACCTCTTAAGGAGGATCGTGAATGTTTTTATTGTCACAAACGTGGGCATGTGATTGCAGACTGTTTGGTTTTAAAACGCAAACAACCACAAACTAAAAGTGTAGGATTTGTTAGAACTGTTAAGCCGATTGTTACTTTGCTTGATGAGGGCAGAATTGATGACAGTTACCGACCTTTTATTTTAAAAGGGTTAGTTTCCTTAACTGGCAATTGTGAGGATCAGAAAGAAATAAAGATGCTCAGAGACACAGGTGCAATGCAATCATTTATTGTGGCAGATAAGTTACCGTTGTCTGATGATACGTTTTGTGGTTCAAGCGTCATTATACAAGGCATTGAAATGAATTGCGTAACGGCTCCCTTGCATTGTGTACATCTGCAGAGTGAGTTATGTACGGGATTCGTGAAAGTGGCCGTATGTCCTTCACTCCCTGTGCAGGGCGTTGATTTTATTCTTGGCAATGACCTGGCCGGGGGAAAAATAATTCCTGTTTTAGAGGTTATTGATTAACCAGACATGTTTTGTCAGCCGGAAAATGTATCTGATACTTACCCTGGCGTTTTCCCCGCATGCGCTGTTACTCGCGCGCAGTCGCGCAAAGTGGGTAATCTGGTTGATTTGTCTGAGTTGTTCTTTCTCCCCCTCCTTGCTGGTGATGAATCACTGCATACTGCTGCCGGTACACAAAAGCAGTCAAATAACGTTAGTACAACTGTGTCTGATGTAGATGCATTAAAACTATCTGTGTCCAGAGAGAAGATAAGTGCTGCACAGAAAGATGACAAATCCCTCGATACATCTTTTAATTCTGTTGTCTCACTTGATGTGGCTAAGGATAAGAAAGTTGCATATTTTGTTGACAATGATTTATTGATGAGAAAGTGGTGTTCCAAGACTAAGGATTCGGATTGGGATGTTGTATATCAAGTTGTTGTTCCATCTTTGTATCGTCAGCATGTTTTATGCTTAGCGCATGATCATCAGCTCGCTGGTCATCTCGGAGTTACAAAGACTTACAATAGGATATTACAACACTTCTTTTGGCCATGTTTAAAAAAAGATGTTGTCCAGTACTGCCGTACGTGTCATACCTGTCAGACCGTTGGGAAGCCGAATCAGGTGATTCCACCTGCTCCTCTGTCTCCCATTCCAGCCATTGGGGGAGCCCTTCGAGCATGTAATCGTAGACTGTGTTGGGCCTCTACCTAAAACTAAATCTGGCAACCAGTTTCTGTTAACCATAATGTGCGTGGCCACTAGATTTCCGGAGGCAATTCCGTTAAGGAAAATCACCGCGGCCGTTATCATCAAAGCGTTGGTGAAATTTTTCTCTATTTTCGGCCTCCCTAAAATAGTGCAGACTGATCAGGGCACAAATTTTTTATCAAGGCTTTTTAACCAAGTTCTGGAGACTTTGGCGATTTCTCACCGTGTGTCAAGTGCCTACCGGCCACAAAGTCAGGGGGCACTTGAACGCTTTCACCAAACACTTAAGTCTATGCTTAGGAAATATTGTATGGACACTGCTCGAGATTGGGACGAGGGAGTACCTTTGGTTTTGTTCGCAGCTAGAGAGACGGTACAAGAGTCTCTTGGTTTTAGTCCGGCCGAACTCGTCTTTGGACATCAGGTAAGGGGACCTTTAAAAGTTCTTAAGGAAAAGATTTTAATGACTGATTCGAGTCCGAACACTAATGTACTGGATTATGTTAGTACTTTTCGAGATCGTTTACATACTGCTTGGTCGCTAGCTAAAGAATCTCTAGCTAATGTTCAAAAAAACATGAAGCGCAAGTTCGATCGGAAAGCAATTGCGCGATCTTTTGTACCTGGTGATGAAGTGCTCTTTCTTTTACCTGTTCCTGGATCAGCTCTGTCGGCTCGTTTCTTTGGTCCGTATGTTGTGAAAAGGAAAATGAGTGAAACTGATTATATGCTTTCCACGCCTGATAGGAAACGCCAAACCCGAGTGTGTCACATAAACATGTTAAAAGCTTACCATGCCAGGGAAAATCCAAGGTTAAAGCTCCGGAACAGACTGCAGGGCCCGCTGTCTCTTCTGTCGCGATAGCTGTAGAGCTGACGCCCACTCCTGGTGTCTCGGGTGCTGATGAGGATGGTGTCGTACTCCGCAATGCTCCTCATCAGTGTGCACGGTTGGCAAACTCGGAGATATTACAAGATCTTTCATCATGTCTTATTCATTTAACCTTTGACCAGCAATCCGATATTGGTAACTTGATCTCTGATTTTAAATGTCTGTTTAGCGATGTACCAAGACAAACAAATGTTTTGCAGCATGATATTGTTGTGGATGGTGCTCGCCCTTTTAAGCAGCATGCTTATCGCGTCAATACAGTCAAGAGGTCTATTATGCGTCAGGAGGTCAGTTATCTGTTGGAGAATGGTTTAGCCAAACCTAGCTGCAGTCCCTGGAGTTCTCCATGTTTGCTCGTGCCGAAATCTGATGGCACTTTTAGATTCTGCACCGATTACCGCAAGGTAAATGCTGTGAATGTGCCAGACAGTTACCCATTACCGCGCATGGAAGACTGTATAGATAATATCGGTTCTGCTCGTTTTGTTAGTAAACTGGATATGCTGAAAGGATACTGGCAAGTCCCACTTACATCACAGGCGTCCGACATCTCCGCGTTTGTAACACCAGATAACTTCCTTCAGTACACTGCGATGGCTTTCGGGCTCAGAAACGCGCCAGCAAAGTTCAGCGTCTGGTAAATGTTGTCTTAGCTGATGTACCGAATTGTAACGCATATCTTGATGATCTGGTTATCTATTCAGTGGATTGGAAAGAACATGTGTGCTCGTTGAGAACCGTGTTTGAGCGTCTTGACAAAGCTAATTTAACACTTAACTTGGCAAAATGCGAGTTTGGCCGAGCAACTGTCACTTATCTTGGCAAAGAGGTTGGACAAGGTCAAGTACGTCCGGTAGAGGCTAAAGTTGCAGCAATTGCGGAATTTCCAGTTCCTACCACCCGACGAGAGTTACGAAGGTTTTTGGGTATGGCTGGGTATTACCGCAGTTTCTGCAAAAATTTCTCGACGGTTGTTAATCCCCTCACTGCATTAATTAGCCCGACTAAGCCTTTCAAATGGTCGTTGGAGTGTCAGCATGCTTTTGACTGTGTAAAAACGCTTTTATGTAATGCACCTGTTCTTATTGCACCTGACTGTACACAGGATTTTAAACTTGGGGTGGACGCAAGCGCAGTTGGCACTGGAGCTGTTCTTCTGCAGGAGGATAAAAATGGTGTAGATCATCCTGTCAGTTACTACTCTCGTAAGTTTAATAAGCATCAGCTTAACTATTCCACTATTGAAAAGGAAGCACTTGCCTTGCTGCTCGCCTTACAGCACTTTGAAGTTTACCTCGGCTCTAGTAATCTTCTTATCTCGGATGTATAACCAAAATCAGAGGTTGATGCGTTGGCTCTGGCAGTCCAGAATTACAACTTGGTTATTAAACACAAAAAAGGTGTTGAAAATGTTCTTGCTGATGCTCTTTTGAGAGCTTGAGTGTTTTTCTACTTTGGGAACAAACTAGTTTGTTCTTAAGGGTGGGAGTGTTACGTCCTGGTAGTTTGTGCCTCTGTGTGTTTTTTTTTTCTTCCCTCCTCCTTTCTCCTAGGCACGCCTACACGGGACGGTTATTGGTTCGGGAGGCTGCCAATCGTCATCAGCTCACATGACGACATGCTACCCGCTGCCAATCCTGTATGGGCGCCAGGGTTTAAAAGAGCGGCTTGACGGACGCGAAGATAGTTTTTTTGCTTTCCTGTTTTTGTGCTTGTTTAAATCTGCCCTTTTTGTTAAGTTTCTTTGGTGCAATGACACTCTTATGTTGTACAGTTTGGAGTTGTCATTTCTGTTCTTTTCTTTTATTTGTTTTCTTATTTGTTATTTCGACTGTCATTCTCTTCGCCCTATGGGAAATGGACAGGTAGTATGTCACGTGACGCACACCGCACACCGGCAGCGACATTCGGCGCCTGTCCTCGGCGCCTAGCTACGACTCAGAAAAAAATATAAAACAATGCGTTTGAATTTGAAAGACGTGTCGCGGCGCAGCACGGCGCTGAGCTTCGCGTCCGGTGTGCGAGCCCCTTGAGCAGCAGCATTGGTTTTCGCCGTGAATGTCGCGAAAAACACACAAAACACATCCAAAACGTGAAAGAGCTTTGTGACTGACTGTACAAATAGCTTTGACACAAACCCTGAGGTATATATTTAAAAACTGCAGAAAGCAACAGGGAAAAAAGCAAATGGATCACTGCATTTCACAGAAACAGCTGGACTCCAGGCAGAGAAACATGTTTTAGTTATCATTTTGTGTCAAATTGTTGGATTTTGAGGTAAAATCATACCGTATATATTGTATTGTTATATATTAGTTTGACAACTCATCAATTAATTATTTTCCATCTTATATTCTGCATAATTGGGTGTTTTTAAATAAACAACACTGACAAAAACTATACTATAAAACTATATATGTTTTAGGGCTGGACAATATGATGATATAACATTGATATAAGTGATTACGCGGATTTAAACCTACCTATATTGTAGTTATATAAAATATTCACAGGCAGATTTGCTTTATGTGTCTCCCCGCCGTCGAAATCGGGCACATATAAATGTCAGGAAACACGACTCCTGGCTGCATGTGTCACAGACACGTCAGGTTCCACCTCCCTCCAATACCCACGCACTCAATCACCAGAGTACTAATCACCGCCACCTGCACGTCATCAGCACAGCAATCACCTCCACCTTAAAAACCCCACACTCACACACAGTCACTGTCCGGTCTCGTTCGTACCACAACTCCATGTGTACTTACCTCAAGGACTCCAACCTGCTACTTACCTGTCTCCAGTGTCTCCAGTGTCTCCAGTGTCTCCAGTGTCCCTCGTGTGCTTCTCCAACTGTGTGTGAGTGTTCCCAGTCTCCAGTCTCCAGTCTCCAGCGTGTTCTTCCAAACTCATCCTACAATCAACAAAAGGACAGTATCATTCTTCTATCAACATTCCAAGTTTCAGTAATTGCCATATACTCACCGTATTCTCTGCTGATATCAATAAAAACACTGTACTTGCTTTTACATCTGCCTCCGAGCCGTCTCTGTTGTAACAGCATGTCAATATCCATGGATTAGGTTTATTTGACAAGTTGTAAGGAACACATTCGATTCCAACCTTTAGTGTAATTCGTTAGTTTTACTCAAGTTTTCGCAGTTTCCCCTGTTAAATCCAGTCACGCAGCATGTTCTTTTGCCACTCCAGCTGAGGGAGCGCGCTTTCGGCGGGAAAGTGACGTCGATGCATACCCTGTATAATGTGACATCACATGACTGAAGCCCTGCCCACGGCCGCTGACTGACAAGCTGCGTTCGGAACCGCATACTTCCCTACTATATACAGTAGGTGGACAACCAAAATGGGTATTACCGCCGCGCATACCGCCGCCGCAGGGCCGTTGCGTTAACTGAAATTCAGTCGCGTGTAAAAAAACTACCGCCAGGTGGCGCAAAGGGACGGATTGGAAAGTGACTGTAATAATAAAATGTCGGTTTGTAAAGGAGATGAAAGGACGAAGTAAAACAACAATAACATTATAATATAACCATTTAACATCCTTAAAAACCATTAGAAAATTTAAAGTGAGAGTTAATTTCAAAACGTGGGATAGTCTTAGGCTACTCTATGCATCAAAAATTAAAAGAAAGACCTTTACACAAAGACTTACTGCATGCTATTGTCATAAAACAGTCATTAGTCATATATATATATTAGGAGCACACACACACGGATTAAAAATGTAATATTTTCATTCTGGTTTGCTCTTAGCAAAAAAAAAAAAAAAAAAAAAATCCTTCAAGTTCCATATGCGGAGCGAAATGAGAACGGTCCAGCGTTAAGACTGCATTAAGAGCAATAATTCTTATTAACTGCTATTGTTCTTGATTTTTTAATTGTTCTTGATTATTATTATTATTATTTATTTATTTTATTTATTTTTTTTGGCTATTATATATGCTATGTAATGTTTAGTGATTTTGATATCGCAGACTAAAATACCGGCAGGAATAAATATTTAGGCAAATTTACTCATTAAAACCAAAGGTGTTCATCAGTGATTGCACATCAAGAGCAAGGACACGTTGTGTGCATTTTGTTTTGTGCTTTTACCAGACCGAAACGCTCGATTGTCCGTGTGAAAACTGCGCGTGTGCACAAGCGCCAAGAGAACTGATAACAGCAGCAACACTGGCCATGATTTCAGAAACAACACATTCCAGCGGATAGATCGCCTCTTATTTAGCACAGACCTATATCTTATCGAATTGAGATATTTCTTTCTTTTTAGGTACAATTATTTGCTGAGTTTAAGTTCACTTTTGAGACGTTTCAGATTCTCGCAGAGAGACAGCTGAAAGCGCACCCTGTTTTTTATTTTATTTTATTATTCAAAAGTACAAGGTTTTGTTGTTATTGTGAGCGTACACAAATAAAAGTAGACCATTTGTAGTCTTGCATCAGCTATAGCCAAAAATGACACAAGGCCTGTTTTTGTTTCAGCTGTCATGAGGAAAAAATCCATCAGAACGCGCCGGCGCTTTCGTCGGCCAGAGGGATAAAAATGTAACCAATTTAGTTTCATATTTATATTTAAATATTGGGCTATTGCCTATTATTTTTAAATGAATAAATTCCACCTATGTTCATTATGAAAAGGGAATAGCATGACGGATGCGCAATGTCGGGAGACAAATGCAGCGGGTTAGACATAAGTTTGACCACTTCATTAAGTTTTGTTTTATAGTAAGTCTTTCTTTAAAGTGAATTTCATTTTGTAGAAATTGTATCTTATTTTCAATCAATGTTTCATCAACCAATTGCCTATATTTAATAAATAGGAAGAAAACCAAGAACGTCGGGTGTGGAATGGAAACGAAACCATGTTTCCGCGGCCTTTGAATAAGGCTGAAGCAATAGACGTCTTTCTGTTTTAATCAAATTTATTTATTACTTTATTACATGTCTTTATTACTTAAATAATTGATAGATGTTTTTGGTCTAACAATAAATTTTAGCTGGTCTAGTTAGACACAAATTTGCGTAGTGGCTTATTGTGCAAACTTTTTTTTCCTACCACACGCCAAACTCATAACATTTCTTGCAGATTTAAAAAAAAAAAAAAAAAACCACGACGCTCCGACTTTTACAAAATCCCTCCTCGCTCCAGTCAAAACTGCGCACATAGTCTGCTCGGCAGCAGCAGACGCTGGCAAACGCGCGGGGGGAGGGTTGATTCCATTCTGAACTTCTGGAGTGGAGCATGAAACACTGCAAATCCCCATAACACAAACAAATAAAGAAACTTACTGCAAATACTCATAACAGAGTCTAACAATTGTGTATTTCGTCAGCTTATTTCATATGATCAGATCAGGATGTTAAAATTAACAAAAAGCACTAAGATTGCAAAAAGGTCTGTCACGCGCATAGCTTAGGCTAATATTTTGAGTCTCCCGCCCTCTGGATTAATGGCTTTGGTGACAAACATTTTAAACAAAGCGCCCTTCCCCCATCTCAGACTTGTCAAGCACTGTTAGGTTGGGTGAGTGCTTTTTATACACACAAGATAATTATACATTGATATATAAATGGAACACAATCGGTTTGTTGTTTTTGTTTGTTTTTCTTTAACATTTTTATTTTATTTCTTTGTCTTTAAGGAACATTGGATGGCTGTAAAGATTCTGTACAGTTATTGTTCTAATAATACGGAGCCATAATGTAACATATCTTGGTCAATTCTTTCAAGCTGCTTTACAGCTTAACCACAGTTTGCAACATCAGCAGTTATTGAAATGATCTGAATCAACACAGATCTGCTGATATAAATAAATAGGCCTAAATAAATAGCAAAAAACAAGATTGGGTTTGTACGGTTCATCTGAACTATAATTTAATGATTTTGTTATGAGAATTACAATGTACAGATGCCTATATGTTTTGCATAAAGTAAGATTTAATAAATCTTAAACTTCCAATGTTAAACATGTTCTCGTCATTTGCTCTTAACTGCAGTCAAAATACAAATAGGCTATAAATATGTGTAGCCCATTGTGGAGAGTCAAATTAGGCGCAACCTATAGCAG
>JAOTNS010000903.1:0-57157 GCA_028476615.1 Culter alburnus
AAAAGCAGTTTCATTGGAGAAAGTGCTGTTATCCCTGCAAATACATCGGCATTGGGCCCAGCTTCCAGTGGTATTGCCAATATCCAAGATCCAGACAGAGTCCTTATTTTCACACAGAGACTGCTGATTCAAATAAACCCACTTTACGTCTCACAGCGATACCCAAAAAAGAAATGACACAAGTGGATCTGGAGATCTCCTCTACTGAAGTGAAAGACTCTGCTGTGTATTACTGCGCCCTGGTGCCCACAGTGACAGGAAACACACCTGCTCTGTACAAAAACTTAAATTCATCTGCATTACACAAAACTGTGAAACCCCAATCCAGTACACCACAAAAAATTTACTGATGCAACATGTTTAAATCTAAAGAAACGCTGTCAGGTCTTTATTTTGAGAGAAAAACAGCCCATCAGAGAAGATAAAGTCTCATCGATGTTTGATTTCAGTTTTGTAAAATGTGTAATTTCTATGTGCATACACACATTTTAGTTTGTCTCTTTCATAAGAAATCTTATGTTTTCTAATTTTTTACAATTTTATTTCATTAAATATTTCTACAAACTAACAACTAAACATCTATAAATTTTAGAACAGCTTTAAGAGTTTGTTTTCAGCCAGCAGAGGGCGTTCTTCTCATTTCTGTAGTCCTCATGTACACAATGAGCTCAAGACTCATCATGGAAGGTCAAATCTTGCCACAGGGTGGAGCTCCAGACTTAAATCACAGTGTTTCAGTGAGGAAAAGACACATCTGAGTTTGTCATTTCATTCCATCATGCTGCTCTGTGCACTTGGAATATTTGCAGTACTTGCAGGTGAGATTCATTTATTTTAATCATCACTATATCTTTCGATTTAAACATGTTAATATTACACTTATGTGATCACATAGTGAATTTAGTATGTTGTTTTTCAGGAGACTCTCTTGGTGATGTAATAACATCTCATGATTCTGAAAAAGAAGCTCAAGATGGTAACAGTGTTTCTCTCTCCTGCAACTACAGTGGTTCTGTTTACAATCTACTGTGGTATCGTCAGTATCAGAGATCCAAACCAGAACTCCTTCTCTCCATCACTGAATCTGGAGATGCAGTTAAAGCAGATCCATCAGCCCACTGGATTTCTCCTACAGTTGACAAACTCAAAAAGCTCTTGAAACTGAAAATCAGCCCTGCTAAAGTATCAGACTCTGCTGTGTATTACTGTGCTCTGAGGCCCACAGTGACAGGAAACTCTTTTCCTCAGTACATAATCATTCTGCATATATTGCTTAACAAGCACATGTATTCTGTGTGTTGTTTCTGTGACTGAATCATCCATCAGTAACGCAAGAACCTCAATGAATTCAAGTAGGCCCACAAACACACAACACATATTTCTATAGAGAACACACACACACACACACACACACACACACACACACACACAAGTGTGGACAGTGTTGGCACCATGAGGCCCCCTTACTTCTAATCTTGAAAGTATTATTTATTCCACATAATCAAGCATTTCAAACTCTTCTTCAGATTTCTTTCCAGTCATTTTTAAGCTGTTGATGTTTATTTTTCCAACAAAAATGAACCAACAACCTATGAATTTCCTTACAAGTGAAATCCTGAACAAATAAAGAAAGGCCAGGGAAAATATTCTAGATAAACCTTGGATATAGGACTCTGCCTAAAGTAGACAGATCTCTATTTTGTTTTCTTAACTTTCTCCACAGCAGACTTCAACCCGACAGTCAAAGCGGCATTACGTCACGAAAGTGTGGACTTGGAGGAAGACCGCAAGAGCTTAGGTTTCCATTTGGGACAGAGACTATAAAGACTCCATTGCAGAAGTCAATCATATTGCCAGAAGGTGGAGCTTAATATCAAGATGTAGAAGCATTTTCATCTGAAGGAGGTTGTCAGAATTCAAAGGCATCCAGTCTGAATGATACTGAAAACTTTCAGATTCTTCTTCAGATATCTGCTGTCATGATTATTTTCTCTCCCTCAGTTTTTTGTGGACATTTATTGGTAAGATAAAGATGTATTTTTTCTCTCCAATCTAGATCAGTTACTTTTTACTTATTTACTACTTTCTACAATTTAGTTACTGTTTGATTTATCTAATTCAACATTTATTCTTCATTTACAGGCCACACAGAGGCAGATGTAATAAACCGCTTGTCAGAGGATGAAAATAAACTTGTTGGTGACACTGTTACTCTGTCCTGCAGTTACAAAGACTTACAGCTAATCCAAATAATTTACAATGGTACAGACAATATCCCAGATCCAACCGGAGTACCTCCTTTACATTTTCCCACATGGAACTATGAGTGAAGATAGACAGAGAGATTTTCTGCTAAAGTTCATCAAGATATTAAACGAGTGGATCTGAAGATCTCCTCTGCTGTTCAGGCAGATTCTGCCATGTACTATTGTGCCCTGGTGCCCACAGTGACAGGAAATACAACTGCATCATACAAAAACCTCCCATGACATCATCAAAGAAAGACAAAGCTCTAAACACTTACTTCATCCTGTCTCAAATGCATCATCACCACTATAGTCTGTCCTTTTGATGAAACAAGTCATAACAGATGCATTCATATAGTCAAAGGTTCACATCTCCATATGACTGAAATTGTACAGACTTTGAACTGTTTTGCCAGGAGGTGGCGCTGTATGATTTAAAGTGAGACGGAAGAGACTTTTGTCTTTTCATTTTGTGAGTTTTCCAGTAGTATATTCCTGCAATATGAGTTTTGTTGTTTCATTCAGATTAATTCTCTGTGTCAATATTGTCTGCTCAAAGTCAGAGACTGACATGTTAAATTTGAGCTGATATTGTATAAAGATATTGTTAGTTTGCTTAAGATTTTACATTACTTTTATTAATTTAATTGGTGTTCCTAAAGTTACTGTAAAGACAGCATCCATTCATACCGTTTTGTTTGTTTTGTTTTTTGCTTGCAATGTTTTTTAGAAAAATATGTTACTGATGATAATAATATAGCAGATATTGTTATCTGAGGGAGGAGCTACATGATTCATGTTTTTATTACCCAGCACCTGCTATATTTGAGTTAGTTATATCTTTGGAAGAAACGTGCAGCAGTGATTTCATCATTTTTGTCTCTTCACTGGTCAGGTCTTTTTTGAGAGAAAAACAAGAGAAAAAAACAGCCCAACAGAGAAGATAAAGTCTCATCCTGAGGGTGGAGCAAATTCACAAAGACTTGAATGTGTGAAAGGCTGATTCAGATGAAGTGAACCTGCTTTGACAGCTTTACAATCACTCTTCATCACAAACCATCATGCTTCTCTTTTGTTGGATATCACTGTCATTATTCATGGGTAAATCATTTTTATATTATTTTTGGTTATTTAAAAAAATTACATGGTAAATTATATATCAATTGGTGATAAGTTGCTTACCTTTAGTATCAGTTTAATTAATACAGATGCATTTTGTCCATACAGGAAATTCCTTTGCTGACACAATACAGCCGTTGTCTCCTGAACAACATATTTTCAGAGGTGACAGTGTGACTCTGTCCTGTAACTACAGTCTCCGTGCATTAAACCTGCTATGGTATCGGAAACATGAGGGATCAAGACCGGAGTTCCTGATACTTGTAAATGAAAATTCAGAGTCACAGGAGGCTTCTCTTCGTCTGTCAGCAAAAGATTCAAAAGACAAAAAAACAAGTGAATCTTACAATCTCTTCTGCTGAGGTGTCAGACTCTGCTCTGTACTACTGCGCTCTGAGGCCCACAGTCACAGAAAGAGCAGAAACACTGTACAAAAACCTGATTCAGTCATGTGATTCTGTACTGCTATTGATTTTACAGTTCAGTTTGACAACTCAAAAAATAATCAAACCCCTTCTTAAAGTTGTATTTCAGGTGGCAAGCTTTAATGTGACATTTGATTTCAATTTCTCAAGATGTGTAATTTCAGTGTGCATACACACATTTTAGTTTGTCTCTTTTATAAGAAAGCTTCAATATCTTATATTTCTAATTTTTTTTTTTTTTTAATTTTCTTTTATATTTTTCTACAAACTAACAACTAAACATCTATGAATTTTAGAACAGCTTTAAGAGTTTGTTTTCAGCCAGCAGAGGGCGTTCTTCTCATTTCTGTAGTCCTCATGTACACAATGAGCTCAAGACTCATCATGGAAGGTCAAATCTTGCCACAGGGTGGAGCTCCAGACTTAAATCACAGTGTTTCAGTGAGGAAAAGACACATGAGTTGTCATTCATTGATCATGCTGCTCTGTGCACTTGGAATATTTGCAGTACTTGCAGGTGAGATTCATTTATTTTATTCATCACTATATCTTTCAATTTAAACATGTTAGTATTTCATTTATGTGATCACAGCAGTGAATTTAGTATGTTGTTTTTTTCAGGAGACTCTCTTGGTGATGTAATAACATCTCGTGATTCTGAAAAAGAAGCTCAAGATGGTAACAGTGTTTCTCTCTCCTGTAACTACAGTGGTTGTTCTCAATCTACTGTGGTATCGTCAGTATCAGAGATCCAAACCAGAACTCCTTCTCTCCATCTCTGAATCTGGAGATCCAGTTAAAGCAGATCCATCAGCCCACTGGTTTTCTCCTACAGTTGACAAACTCAAAAAGCTCTTGGAACTGAAAATCAGCCCTGCTAAAGTATCAGACTCTGCTGTGTATTACTGTGCTCTGGTGCCCACAGTGACAGGAAACCCTTCTACACTGTACAAAAAACCTGAGATGATAAAAAAAAAAATACATTAATTACATCTTGAGCAAACTTTCTAAAATTGTAAACAATATCAGAATGATGACATCTGATATTGAACAAAGCGTTTATCTCTTTGTCTCGTCACACATACACAAGCCCAGTATTTATCAGAGAGTAAAGACTCAGAGGGTGGAGCTCTTTCACTAAGAGGGAGATCCAAAGTTTCTCTACGTTTACTGACTTTGTCATCACTCTTTCTCCAAAGATCATCCATCATGTTTCTCTCTTATTGGATATTTTCATTATTCATCGGTAAGAAATGTTCTAATTTTCAGGGTTTTTTGTTTTCAACAACATGCTGAAGAATAAAAGCCAGATAATGTGGTGTGTGGACCAAGATCATTTTAGAGCAACCGATGCAGTTTATGATGACAAGATCTAATTTCTTTTATTAACAACATGCATTTCTCTCTTTTTTACAGGAATTTCTTTTGCAAACTCAATACACCCATTATCCTCTGAAAAGCATGTTTTCAGAGGTGAAAATGTGATTCTTTCTTGTAACTACAGTGGCAATGTAGATAAATCTACAGTGGTTTCGTCAGGATCCTGGATCTCGACCAGAGCACCTCATTCTCGTCAGAGAATATTCAGAACCTGACCAGAGTTGATGTAGTCATCATAGACTAAAAATATCTTTCCAAAGCAGTTAATTCAAACAGTTTAAAGGGTTAGTTCACCCAAAAATGAAATTTCTGTAATAATTACTCACCCTCATGTCGTTCCACACCCATAAGAAGAATAAAGATATTTTGATGAAATCCAAGAGGGTTTTTTTATCCTCCATTGAAAGCAACAAAATTACCATATTCAATGTGCAGAAAAGTAGTAAAAACATTGTTAAAATAGTCACCGTGACTACAGTGGTTCAATCTTAAAAATAACAAACTTATTCAACAAATTCTGTCATTCTGCATCACTATTTTCGTTGCAGCACTTCCAGGTTCTGCATCCGAACGACGGCTCAGTATTGGCTGATGCTGGTCACATGAGCAGCATGACACATGCGTGTGATGCTGACACAAGAGCCAGCCAATAATGAGCCGGAGTTTGGACGTAAACATGGAAGCTTTGCACTGCGCCAACTGTGTAACAGACTGACAGAAGAGGAAAAATTGTTGAATAAAGTTATTTTTGTTTTGTTTTGCACACATAAAATATTCTCGTCGCTTCATAACATTAAGATTGAACCACGTAATCACATAGACTATTTAACACTTTTACGACTTTTCTGGACCTTGAATGTGTTCATTTCACTGCTTTCAATTGAGTATAAAAAACTCAGATTTCATCAGAATATCTTAATTTGTGTTCTGAAGATGAATGAAGGTCTTACGGGTTTGGAACAACATGAGGGTGAGTAATTATTACAGAAATTTCATTTTTGGGTGAACTAACCCTTTAATGTGTTTGTTGTCTCAAAAGTAAAGTCACACACTCAGTCCAGAAGAGGGCGCTGTGCTCTAGGCACTGTAGTCCTCCTCACGCTCATTACAATCACCACAATCATCACACAAGTCTTTGGATAATGTACAGAAGCAAGCCAGCTTAGCATCAGAGCATGGCATTATAGTCAGTCATCATAGATATCTAATCCTGATCTATTGTGATGTCTTGAATTGGAACAATTGTGAAATATGATTGATTTTCAGCTAGAACATAAAAATATTGCATACTGCATTGATTTAAATAAACAGTTTGTATGCGGCACCAGCATATACCAGCAAACAACAAACAAACAAACAAACAAAAAAATACTTAGCTCATATTTTTAATTTGCCACAAGGTGAAGCTCTATAGACTCAAATCATTGTGTTTCAGGAAAGATATGAATCTGTCATTTCATTAATCAATGCTGCTCTGTGCACTTCACATATTTTTGGTGCTTGCAGATGAGATTTATCCCAACATTAATTAATAAATGTTTAAGTCGTTGATCACTCAAATCTGTCCTCCATTCCAATTTTGCATTCAACAGCTGTTTACATCAGACACTTGACACCATATAAGGAGAAGAAGGCGGAGAAAAAACAGCACACAAATCTCATTGATTCTCGTGTCTATCACTTGGTAAGATTTGAGAATTCAGAAAAGTCTCCTGCACAGAACAGAGAGTCGTTCACAGGGTGAGGCTACAAAAGAAACACAGAAGGCATTTGCTTTTTCTCTATCCCAGTATTAGGATGCTGCTTTTTTACTTTACAGTCATGGCACTTCTTTTAGGTGATTGATTTATATTTATATCAAAGCTATACATGTTGTTTTGAGCATATAAAATACATTTTAAATACATTAAAGTACAACAACATTCTGATGCTGAATTAATGTTGTTTTCTTCTGTTGTTGTCTTTCCAGACAATGTTCTTGCAAATGAAATAACACCTCTATATACTGTAAAGCATGATTTAGAAGGAGAAAAGACGACTCTTTCCTGCAACTACAGTGGAAGTAATATACAGAGACTTCAGTGGTACAGACAGCATCCCAACACTGCTCCAGAGTTTCTCTTGCAAGTTTTTGAAAGTCAGGGTCCAGTGAATAACAGCCGTCATGTCGCTGAAGCACAAAAGGACAAAAAACAACTGAATCTGAACATCTCCAAAACTGAAATATCAGACTCTGCCATATACTACTGTGCTCTGGTGCCCACAGTGACAGGAAACCCTTCTACACTGTACAAAAACCTGACATACAGTATGATGATCACTTAACATTAATCTGAACAACTCCTCTCCTGCAACCATTCAAAAGATTGAATTATAATCTAATATCACAAAACTGTCACAAACTGCCATGATCAACAGCAGCATTAAACTAATTCTTCAGTGTTCTTAAACTTGTAGGATTTTTTTTCTACATAAAAAATTATCTAAAATTTTCTTTACTATTTTTACAAACTATGTGCTTCTTACAAAGGAATAAGCTTGTATTTTATAACATTATTTCCATTGAGTGCACAAGATGTCCTTTTTAATAAATGGAAGTGCATGTTACTTTTTGAAGAAACGTCTGTTGCAGACACAATAAACATTATCCAATAATAAACGTATTCTAATAAACATTACACCTAATAAATTAGCAATCAAAATGTGTGTTTTTTTCTTCAGATAGAGGAAAGACACGTGACAGAGGGTGGAGCTCTCACAAAGTGTTTAATGTGGAAGAGGATTAGAGTCACTCTACTTCACTTCATCTTTGTAGATCATCCATCATAATTCTCCTTTGTTGGATTTTGTTTTTATTCATAGGTAGATGTTTTGATTTTAAAAGCTGAAAAAGACACTAAAATGAATATGTAGTGTGTGTCTGAAGTTAGAGCAAATTATACATCTGTTTATGATGATAAATTAGTATTCTTTTTAAGGAATAAAGATGAATCTCCCCATAGAATCTCTTTCACTAGAGTGAAAATGCCTCTATTTCATATGTTTGTTTAATTTAATGCAGTAAAACAATTTCTGTATGAATAGTCCCAACACAAAATAAAAATGTGTTGACGTCCACTTCCTTGCCACAGGGTGGCGCTCTGCAGCCTGTTGTTAGAAAGCAGCTCAAGTTAAATATGATTGACTCCAGGTTGAGGGTGGAGCAAATTCACAAAGACTTGAATGTGTGAAAGGCTGATTCAGATGAAGTGAACCTGCTTTGACAGCTTTACAATCACTCTTCATCACAAACCATCATGCTTCTCTTTTGTTGGATATCACTGTCATTATTCATGGGTAAATCATTTCTTATTCTATTCTTATTATTATACGAAACTTTATTTTATGTTATTGTGTGCACAAGTGCTTAGTATCAGTTTAATTAATACAGATGCATTTTGTCCATACAGGAAATTCCTTTGCTGACACAATACAGCCGTTGTCTTCTGAACAACATATTTTCAGAGGTGACAGTGTGACTCTGTCCTGTAATTACAGTGGTTTTGTAAATAACCTGCAATGGTATCGGAAACATGAGGGATCAAGACCGGAGTTCCTGATACTTGTAAATGAAAATTCAGAGTCACAGGAGGCTTCTCTTCGTCTGTCAGCAAAAGATTCAAAAGACAAAAAACAAGTGAATCTTACAATCTCTTCTGCTGAGGTGTCAGACTCTGCTCTGTACTACTGCGCTCTGAGGCCCACAGTCACAGAAAGAGCAGAAACACTGTACAAAAACCTGATTCAGTCATGTGATTCTGTACTGATGATTTTACAGTTCAGTTTGACATCTCAAAAAATAATCAAACCCCTTCTTAAAGTTGTATTTCAGGTGGCAAGCTTTAATGTGACATTTGATTTCAATTTCTCAAGATGTGTAATTTCGGTGTGCATACACACATTTTAGTTTGTCTCTTTTATAAGAAAGCTTCAATATCTTATATTTTCTAATTTTTTTTTTTTTTTTTTTTTTTTTATATTTTTCTACAAACTAACAACTAAACATCTATAAATTTTAGAACAGCTTTAAGAGTTTGTTTTCAGCCAGCAGAGGGCGTTCTTCTCATTTCTGTAGTCCTCATGTACACAATGAGCTCAAGACTCATCATGGAAGGTCAAATCTTGCCACAGGGTGGCGCTCCAGACTTAAATCACAGTGTTTCAGTGAGAAAAGACACATCTGAGTTTGTCATTTCATTCCATCATGCTGCTCTGTGCACTTGGAATATTTGCAGTACTTGCAGGTGAGATTCATTTATTTTATTCATCACCACCTCTTTCGATTTAAACATGTTAGTATTTCATTTATGTGATCACAATAGTGAATTTAGTATGTTGTTTTTTTCAGGAGACTCTCTTGGTGATGTAATAACATCTCGTGATTCTGAAAAAGAAGCTCAAGATGGTAACAGTGTTTCTCTCTCCTGCAACTACAGTGGTGTTGTTCTCAATCTACTGTGGTATCGTCAGTATCAGAGATCCAAACCAGAACTCCTTCTCTCCATCACTGAATCTGGAGATCCAGTTAAAGCAGATCCATCAGCCCACTGGTTTTCTCCTACAGTTGACAAACTCAAAAAGCTCTTGGAACTGAAAATCAGCCCTGCTAAAGTATCAGACTCTGCTGTGTATTACTGTGCTCTGCAGCCCACAGTGACAGGAAACACAAAAACACTGTACAAAAACAATGTTTTGATTATTCAATAATCTATATGAATAAAGTACTTGTACTGAGGCATGTTTCTCCTGTGGTGTGATGTGCCAAACTCCATCTGAAAGTATTATAACAACATTTTCTAATATTTATTCCCCTGGTTTCACAGACAAGGCTTAAGTTAGTCATAGACTGCATGTTTGCGCTGTTTTAACTGAAAGTAACTTGTACTGACAGATCTCAAAATATGTCAGTGCTATTGTTTTGTCTCAAGATGCACACAATGTTTTTTGTTTTTTTTTTTCTAGTGAATGTTAATAAAAGCTACTTAAATGCCCTAATTGAACTAAGGCCTAATCCTGGCTTAGGCTAAGCCCTGTCTGTGAAACCGGGCCATTAAGTTTTATTTTTATTATGCATGCTGTTTTTTTAATACCTCTAATTGTTGTACTACATGGAATATTTGTACAAAAGGTTCATTTAAAATGCTGAAAAAAGAAATGACGACCATTTAGGATTAAAATGAAAATAAAAACATTCTGTGTCATTTGTTTTTGAGATTCAAAAAACAATTAATTTCTTCAGCTAAAGTTTAAGAATGTATTACAGAAATCCTTCCAGAGACTTTGAATGGGCCACATGAACTGGTTTAAGTATAAAGAAGTCAATCATATTGCCAGAAGGCGGAGCTTAATATCAAGATGTAGAAGCATTTTCATCTGAAGGAGGTTGTCAGAATTCAAAGGCATCCAGTCTGAATGATACTGAAGACTTTCAGATTCTTCTTCAGATATCTGCTGTCATGATTATTTTCACTCTCCTCAGTTTTTTGTGGACATTTATTGGTAAGATAAAGTTGTTTTTTATTCTCCAATCAGTTACATTTCATTTATTTACTACTACTTTCTATGGTTTAGTTTCTGTTTGATTTATCTAATTAGACTTTTATTCTCATTTACAGGCCACACAGAGGCAGATGTAATAAACCCCTTGTCAGAGGATAAAAAGTCTTGTTGGTGACACTGTTACTCTGTCCTTCAGTTACAAAGACTATACGGGTACTGTACAGAATTTACAATGGTACAGACAATATCCTAGATCCAAACCGGAGTACCTCCTTTACATCTTCCCACATGGAACTATGAGTGAAGATAGACCAGAGAGATTTTCTGCTGAAGTTCATCAAGATATTAAACGAGTGGATCTGAAGATCTCCTCTGCTGTTCAGGCAGATTCTGCCATGTACTATTGTGCCCTGGTGCCCACAGTGACAGGAAATATAACTGCATCATACAAAAACCTCCCATGACATCATCAAAGAAAGACAAAGCTCTAAACACTTACTTCATCCTGTCTCAAATGCATCATCACCACTATAGTCTGTCCTTTTGATGAAACAAGTCATAACAGATGCATTCATATAGTCAAAGGTTCACATCTCCATATGACTGAAATTGTACAGAAAACTTTGAAGTGTTTTGCCAGGAGGTGGCGCTGTATGATTTAAAGTGAGACAGCAGAGACTTTTCATTTTGTGAATTTTTCCAGTAGTATATTCCTGCATGAGTTTTATGTTTCATGCAGATTAATTCTCTGTGTCAATATTGTTATTGTGCAGGTCAGATTTTGCCCTTAGGTTGATGTTATTTTGTCTGCTTAAATGTCAGACTGACATGTTTAAAGTTGAGCTGATATTGTATAAAGATATTGTTGGATTGCTTCAGATTTTAGTTTACTTTTGTTAATTTAATTGGTTGTTCCTAAAGTTACTGGAAAGAGACCGCATCAATTAATACTGTTTTTTGTTTTTTTGTTTTTGCTTGCAAGGTTTTTTAGAAAAATATGTTACTGAATGATAATAATATAGCAGATATTGTATTCTGAGGGAGGAGCTACATGATTCATGTTTTTATTACCCAGCACCTGCTATATTTGAGTTAGTTATATCTTTGGAGAATGTGCAGCAGTGATTTTCAGTCATTTTTGTCTCTTCACTGGTCAGGTCTTTATTTTGAGAGAAAAACAGCCCATCAGAGAAGATAAAGTCTCATCCTGAGGGTGGAGCAAATTCACAAAGACTTGAATGTGTGAAAGGCTGATTCAGATGAAGTGAACCTGCTTTGACAGCTTTACAATCACTCTTCATCACAAACCATCATGCTTCTCTTTTGTTGGATATCACTGTCATTATTCATGGGTAAATTTTTATATTATTTTTGTTTATTTAAAAAAATTACATGGTAAATTTTATATCAATTGGTGATAAGTTGCTTACCTTTAGTATCAGTTTAATTAATACAGATGCATTTTGTCCATACAGGAAATTCCTTTGCTGACACAATACAGCCGTTGTCTTTGAACAACATATTTTCAGAGGTGACAGTGTGACTCTGTCCTGTAACTACAGTGGCCGTGCATTTAACCTGCTATGGTATCGGAAACATGAGGGATCAAGACCGGAGTTCCTGATACTTGTAAATGAAAATAAAGAGTCATCTCAGACTTCTCTTCGTCTGTCAGCAAAAGATTCAAAAGACAAAAAACAAGTGAATCTTACAATCTCTTCTGCTGAGGTGTCAGACTCTGCTCTGTACTACTGCGCTCTGAGGCCCACAGTCACAGAAAGAGCAGAAACACTGTACAAAAACCTGATTCAGTCATGTGATTCTGTACTGCTAATGATTTTACAGTTCAGTTTGACATCTCAATAAATAATCAAACCCCTTCTTAAAGTTGTATTTCAGGTGTGTGGGAAAACTTTAAATTGATGTTTGATTTCAGCTTCATAAAAATGTGTAATTTCGGTGTGCATATAGTTTCTCTTTCATAAGAAAGCTTTAATATCTTATGTTTTTTCATGTTTTACAATTTTATTTAATAACTTTTTTCTACAAACTAACAACTAAACATCTATGAATTTTAGAACAGCTTTAAGAGTTTGTTTTCAGCCAGCAGAGGGCGTTCTTCTCATTTCTGTAGTCCTCATGTACACAATGAGCTCAAGACTCATCATGGAAGGTCAAATCTTGCCACAGGGTGGAGCTCCAGACTTAAATCACAGTGTTTCAGTGAGAAAAGACACATCTGAGTTTGTCATTTCATTCCATCATGCTGCTCTGTGCACTTGGAATATTTGCAGTACTTGCAGGTGAGATTCATTTATTTTATTCATCACCATCTCTTTTATTTAAACATGTTAGTATTTCATTTATGTGATCACAGCAGTGAATTTAGTATGTTTTTTTTTCCAGGAGACTCTCTTGGTGATGTAATAACATCTCGTGATTCTGAAAAAGAAGCTCAAGATGGTAACAGTGTTTCTCTCTCCTGCAACTACAGTGGTGTTGTTCAATCTACTGTGGTATCGTCAGTATCAGAGATCCAAACCAGAACTCCTTCTCTCCATCACTGAATCTGGAGATCCAGTTAAAGCAGATCCATCAGCCCACTGGTTTTCTCCTACAGTTGACAAACTCAAAAAGCTCTTGGAACTGAAAATCAGCCCTGCTAAAGTATCAGACTCTGCTGTGTATTACTGTGCTCTGGTGCCCACAGTGACAGGAAACCCTTCTACACTGTACAAAAACCTGAGATGATAAAAAAATACATTAATAACATCTTGAGCAAACTTTCTAAAATTGTAAACAATATCAGAATGATGACATCTGATATTGAACAAAGCGTTTATCTCTTTGTCTCGTCACACATACACAAGCCCAGTATTGATCAGAGAGTAAAGACTCAGAGGGTGGAGCTCTTTCACTAAGAGGGAGATCCAAAGTTTCTCTACGTTTACTGACTTTGTCATCACTCTTTCTCCAAAGATCATCCATCATGTTTCTCTCTTATTGGATATTTTCATTATTCTTCGGTAAGAAATGTTCTAATTTTCAGGGTTTTTGTTTTCAACAACATGCTGAAGAATAAAAGCCAGATAATGTGGTGTGTGGACCAAGATCATTTTAGAGCAACCGATGCAGTTTATGATGACAAGATCTAATTTCTGTTTATTAACAAACATGCATTTCTCTCTTTTTTACAGGAATTTCTTTTGCAAACACAATACACCCATTATCCTCTGAAAAGCATGTTTTCAGAGGTGAAAATGTGATTCTTTCTTGTAACTATAGTGGTGATGTGAACAATCTGCAGTGGTTTCGTCAGGATCCTGGATCTCGACCAGAGCACCTCATTCTCGTCACAGAATATTCAGAACCTGATCTTTCACGTCGTCTGTCAGCGAAAGCTGCAAAAGACAAAAAACAAGTGAATCTTACAATCTCCTCTGCTGAAGTGTCAGACTCTGCTCTGTATTACTGCGCTCTGAGGCCCACAGTGACAGGAAACCTGAGAACACTGTACAAAAACCTGGGATGCATTACACTTGTGTTAACTTTGATGTTTTTAACCTCAGCAGAAACGGTTAAAGTCATCAAACTAAAAATATCTTTCCAAAGCAGTTAATTAAAAAGCAATTAAAGGGTTAGTTCACCCAAAAATGAAATTTCTGTAATAATTACTCACCCTCATGTCGTTCCACACCCATAAGAACTTCATTCATCTTCAGAACACAAATTAAGATATTTTGATGAAATCCAAGAGGGTTTTTTATCCTCCATTGAAAGCAACAAAATTACCATATTCAATGTCCAGAAAAGTAGTAAAAACATTGTTAAAATAGTCACCGTGACTACAGTGGTTCAACCTTAAAAATACCAAACTTATTCAACAAATTCTGTCATTCTGCATGGCTATTTTCGTTGCAGCACTTCCAGGTTCTGAATCCGAACGACGGCTCAGTATTGGCTGATGCTGGTCACATGAGCAGCATGACACATGCGTGTGATGCTGACACAAGAGCCAGCCAATAAAGAGCCGGAGTTTGGACGTAAACATGGAAGCTTTGCACTGCGCCAACTGTGTAACAGACTGACAGAAGAGGAAAAATTGTTGAATAAAGTTATTTTTGTTTTGTTTTTGAACCACTGTAATCACATAGACTATTTTAACACTTTTTACTACTTTTCTGGACCTTGAATGTGTTCATTTCATTGCTTTCAATTGAGTATAAAAAACTCAGATTTCATCAAAATATTTAATTTGTGTTCTGAAGATGAATGAAGGTCTTATGGGTGTAGAACGACATGAGGGTTAGTAATTATTACAGAAATTTCATTTTTGGGTGAACTAACTCTTTAATGTGTTTGTTGTCTCAAAAGTAAAGTCACACACTCAGTCCAGAAGAGGGCGCTGTGCTCTAGGCACTGTAGTCCTCCTCACGCTCATAACAATCACCACAATCATCACACAAGTCTTTGGATAATGTACAGAAGCAAGCCAGCTTAGCATCAGAGCATGGCATTATAGTCAGTCATCATAGATATCTAATCCTGATCTATTGTGATGTCTTGAATTGGAACAATTGTGAAATAAGATTGATTTTCAGCTAAAACATAAAAATATTGCATACTGCATTGATTTCAATAAACAGTTTGTATGCAGCAGCAGCACCAGCATATACCAGCAAAAAAAAAAAAAAACACAGCTCAAATTTTTAATTTGCCACAAGGCGAAGCTCTATAGGCTCAAATCATTGTGTTTCAGGAAAGATATGGATCTGTCATTTCATTACATCATGCTGCTCTGTGCACTCACATTTTTGGTGTTGCAGAGGAGATTTATCCCAACATTAATTAATAACTGTTTAAGTCTTTAATCACTCAAATCTGTCTCCATTCCAATTTTGCATTCACCAGCTGTTTACATCAGACACTTGACACCATATAAGGAGAAGAAGGCGGAGAAAAGACAGCACACAAATCTCATTGATTCTAACACTTGGTAAGATTTGAGAATTCAGAAAAGTCTCCTGCACAGAACAGAGAGTCGTTCACAGGGTGAGGCTACAAAAGAAACACAGAAGGCATTTGCTTTTTCTCTATCCCAGTATTAGGATGCTGCTTTTTTACTTTACAGTCATGGCACTTCCTTCAGGTGATTGATTTATTTATATTATATCAAAGCATACATGTTGTTTTGAGCATAAATACATTTTAAATACATTAAAGTACAACAACATTCTGATGCTGAATTAATGTTATTTTCTTCTGTTGTTGTCTTTCCAGACAATGTTCTTGCAAATGAAATAACACCTCTATATACTGTAAAGCATGATTTAGAAGGAGAAAAGACAACTCTTCTGCAAACTACATGGAAGTATATACAGAGTCTTCAGTGGTACAGACAGCACCCCAACACTGCTCCAGAGTTTCTCTTGCAAGCTTTGAAAGTGCGGAACCACAGGAGAGGACAAATTATGTTGCTTTAAAGTTCGATAAGGACGAAAAAAACAACTAGATTTGGGAGCTACAAAATGAAATATCGACTCTGCCATGTACTACTGTGCTCTGGTGCCCACAGTGACAGGAAACCCTTCTACACTGTACAAAAACCTGACATACACTTGATTATTCTGTTTCTGATCCTGGTGCTGCAGTACATGTCACAAATGTTCGGGCAGTCAGAAGGTGGCGCTCACAAGTTTAATTTTGAGAGGACTACAGAAGTGAAGTTGCTGTGTTGACACAGATGGAAAATACACAGTGTTTTAATGGCTATGTTGTGTTAGAGACAGTGATTTTTTACACATTGTATAAACTAATATAATAATTTTATATTTGTATTATTATAAACTTATAAAATGTTATAAATAAAATTATTTATTATGAAAATATACAAATAAAATCTGTTTTCCTTTGTCTGATAAAATGCCATTTTAATATAGGAAATATCTTACCCAGGATTGTGAGAATGATGACCATTAAGAAAACATGGACCATTTGAAAAAACTAAAAAAAAAAAAAAAAACCTAGAGAGGAGCGAAGAAAAAGAAATATTGAGTGGAGACATTACATTTTTTCTTCTGAAAAAATGATCTACAATTGTCTTTACTATTTGCAAACTATGTGCACAGAGGAACAAGCTAGGATTTATAACATTATTTCCATTTTTAAAAGAATGTATATTGCGACACAAACATTACCTATTAAAAACAACATATGTCTAATAAAGTAAACAATCAAATGTGTTTATATACAGTAAATCTTTCATCACAGAAAACAATTCTGAATGAATAGTCCCAACACAAAATAAATACATTGTCGTCCATTCCTTGCCACAGGGTGGGCGCTCTGCAGCTGTTGTTAGAAAGCAGCTCAAGTAAAATGAGTGACTCCAGGTTGAGTTTGACACTTAAAGCGTTCATTCTGAAACAATGGCCAGGTTTACTGTAGTCTTGCTGGTATTCACTGCTTAAGGGTAAGTAATACTTCATTGTTGCATCAGTGTAAGTATCAATAGACTGAACATGTGACAGTAACAGTTATGTTGAACGATAATTACTTGAACAGATTTTCTTCTTCTCTTTACAGAGAGCACTGATGCAAATACAATTGAATCTCTTCACCAGAAAAGCATGTTTCAGTTGGAGAAAGTGCTGTATCTCCTGCAAATACAGCGGCATTGGGCCCAGCTTCCAGTGGTA
This sequence comes from Culter alburnus, assembly GCA_028476615.1. Lineage (NCBI taxonomy): Eukaryota > Metazoa > Chordata > Actinopteri > Cypriniformes > Xenocyprididae > Culter > Culter alburnus. Next base: position 17,407 of record JAOTNS010000903.1, read on the forward strand.
TCGCCCAATATCCAAGATCCAGACCAGAGTTCCTTATTTTTACACAGAGACTGCTGATTAAAATAACCCACTTACGTCTCACAGCGATACAAAAAAAGAAATGACACAAGTGGATCTGGAGATCTCCTTTACTGAAGTGAAAGACTCTGCTGGGTATTACTGCGCCGGTGCCACAGTGACAGGAAACACTGCTCTGTACAAAAACTTAATACATTCATCTGCATTACAAAAACTGTGAAAACCCGCATCAGTACACCACAACAATTACTGATGCAACATGTTTAAATGTAAAGAAAACGCTGTCTGTCTGCTTTGAGAAAAAAAAAAGCCCATCAGAGAAGATAAAGTCTCAATCCTGGGGTGGAGCAAAATTCACAAAGACTTGAATGTGTGAAAGGCTGATTCAGAGAAGTGAACCTGCTTTGACAGCTTTACAATCACTCTTCATCACAAACCATCATGCTTCCTTTTGTGGATATCACGTCATTATTCATGGGTAAATTATTTCTTATTCTATTCTTTTATTAAATGAAACTTTCTTTATGTCATTGTGTGCACCAAGTGACTTAGTTATCAGTTTAATTAATACAGATGCATTTTGTCCATACAGGAAACTCTTTGCTGACACAATACAGCCGTTGTTCTCCTGAACAACATATTTTCAGAAGGATGTGACAGTGTGACTCTGCCTGTAACTACAGTGGCGGGGATATAACTGCTATGGTACGGAAACATGAGGGATCAAGACCGGAGTTCCTGATACTTGTAAATGAAAATAAAGAGTCATCTGAGACTTCTCTTGTCCTGTCAGCAAAAGATTCAAAAGACAAAAAACAAGTGAATCTTACAATCTCTTCTGCTGAGGTGTCGACTACTGCTCTGATAATATGCGCTCTGAGGCCCACGTCACAGAAAAGAGCAGAAACACTGTACAAAAACCTGATTCGTCATGTGATTCTGGACTGACTGATTTTACAGTTCAGTTTGACATCTCAGTAAATAATCATAATCCTTCTCTAAGTTGTATTTCAGGTGTGTGGGAAAAAACTTTAAATGAGTGTTGATTCAATTCTAAGCATGTGTAATTTCTATGTGCTACAACACATTTCGTTTGTCTCTTTCATAAGAAATCTTATGTTTCTATTTTTTTTTTTTTTTTTTTTACAATTTTATTCAGTAAAATTTCTACAAACTAACAACTAAACATCTATAAATTTTAGAACAGCTTTAAGAGTTTGTTTCAGCCAGAGAGGGCGTTCTTCTCATTTCTGTAGTCCTCATGTACACAATGAGCTCAAGACTCATCATGGGAAGGTCAAATCTTGCACAGGGTGGAGCTCCAGACTTAAATCCCAGTGTTTCAGTGAGAAAAGACACATTGAGTTGTAATTTCATTCCATCAGCTGCTCTGTGCACTGGAATATTTGCAGGTACTGCAGGTGAGATTCATTATTTATTCAACACCATCTCTTTGATTTAAACATTTGTTAATATTACATTTATGTGATCACAGCAGTGAATTTAGTATGTTGTTTTTCAGGAGACTCTCTTGGTGATGTAAAACCATCTCGTGATTCTGAAAAGAAGCTCAAGATGGGTAACAGTTGTTTCTCTTCCTGCAAACTACAGTGGTGTTGTTCTCAATCTACTGTGGTAAGCGTCAGTATCAGAGATCCAAAACCAGAACTCCTTCTCTCCATCACTGAATCGGAGAGCAGTTAAAGCAGATCCATCAGCCCAACGGATTTCCTACAGTGACAAACTCAAAAAAGCCTTGGAAACTGGAAATCAGCCATGCTAAAGTATCAGACTCTGCTGTGTATTACTGTGCTCTGATGCCCACAGTGACAGGAAACCAACAACACAGTACAAAAACCTGGGATGTATTACACTTGTGTTAACTTTGATTTTATTTTGATTTTTTTTTACTTCAGCAAAAAATGGTTTAAGTCATCATAGACTAAAAATATCTTTCCAAAGCAGTTAATTCAAAAAGTTTGAAAATAAAATTTATTTCACAATTGTTCAAATCAAGGAAACAGAATAGATCAGGATTAGATATCTGTGATCACTGACTATAATGCCATTCTCTGATGCTAAGCTGGCTTGCTTCTGTACATTATCCAAAGACTTGTGTGATGATTGTGGTGATTGTTATGAGCGTGAGGAGGACTACAGTACATAGAGCACATCAAAGAAACACAGAGACATATTACCAATATTACGGTGTCAAAAACATGTGAGACCACTAGAGTGAAAATGCCTCTATTTCACATTTTTGTTTAATTTAATGAGGTTTTTCATTAGAATACTTTTTCAATTATGTTATCCAGCATCATTTGTGACTAAACTCAAATCCAGCTGTTACTTAATCTTTGAAGTTCTTCTTATATTTACATTAGTCACTGAAGATATTCATGAAAAGTTATACAGTAAATCTTTCATCATAGAAAACAATTTCTGTATGAATAGTCCCAACACAAAATATAAATGTCCTTGCCACAGGGTGGCGCTCTGCAGCCTGTTGTTAGAAAGCAGCTCAAGTTAAATATGAGTGACTACAGTGATACAAAAACAATGATTATTCAGTAATCTATATGTATAAAGTACTTGTACTGAGGCATGTTTCTCCTGTGGTATGATGTGCCAAACTCCATCTGAAAGTATTATAACAACATTTTCTAATATTTATTCCCCTGGTTTCACAGACAAGGCTTAAGCTAGTCCTAGACTAAAATGCATGTTTGTGCTGTTTTAACTGAAAGTAACTTGTACTGACAGATCTTAAAATATGTCAGTGCTATTGTTTTGTCTCAAGATGCACACAATGTTTTTTTTTCTAGTGAATATTAATTTAAAAGCTACTTAAATGACCCTATTGAAACTAAGGCTAATCCTGCTTAAGCTAAGCCCGTCTGTGAAACCGGGCCATTAAGTTTATTTTTATATGTATGCTGTTTTTTTAATTCCCAAATTAATTGTGGTGCTACATGGAAAATTTGTACAACAAGGTTCATTAAATATGATGAAAAAAAGAAAATGCGACCATTAGGATTTACAAATGAAATAAAAAACATTCTGTGTCATTTGTTTTTGAGATTCAAAAAACGATTATTTCTGCAGTAAAGTTTAAGATGTATTACAAAAATACCTGTCAGAGATTTGAACCACAGCCACATGAATGGTTTAAGTATAAAGAAGAAAATAATATATGCAGAAGGTGGAGCTTAATATCAAGATGTAGAAGAGAATTTTCATCTGAAGGAGGTTGTTCAGACTTCAAGGATCAGTTGAATGATACTGAAGACTTTAGATTCTCTTCAGTATCTGCTGTCATGATTATTTTCCACTCTCTCAGTTTTTTGTGGCCAATTATTGGTAGATAATGTTGTTTTTTTCGTCTCCAAATCTATCAGTACATTACTATTACTAATACCTTTCTACGGTTAGTTTCTGGGGATTTATCTTATAGACTGTTCATCTCCATTTACAGGCACACAGAGGCGATGTAATAAACCCGCTTGTCAGAGGATAAAACAGACTGTTGGTGGACACGTTACTCTGTCCTGAGTTACAAGAAGTCCTGCAGTTCAGAGAAGATGAAGTCTCATCCTGAGGGTGGAGCAAATTCCAAAGATGGAATGTGGTGAAAGGATGATTCAGATGGAGTGAACCTGCTTCTGACAGCTGTACATCAATATTCACACAAACCATCAAGCTCTCGTTTGTGGATATCACTGTCATGATTTATGGCAAATCATTTCTGATATATTTGGTTTATTACAAAAACTGACATGGTAAATTTATATCAATTGGGAAAGTTGCGTACCTTTGTATAAGTTAATTAACTACAGATGCATTTTGTCCATACAGGGAAATTCCTTTTGCTGACACAATTACAGCCGTTGTCTCCTGAACAAACAATTTCGAGGGGGACAGTGTGACTCTGTCCTGCTGTAACTACAGTCTCCTTGCATTAAACCTGCTATGACTTAGGTTACGGAACATGAGGATCAAGACCGGGTTCCGATACTTGTAAATGAAATAAAGAGTTCATTGGACTTCTCTTCGTCTGTCCAGCAAAAGAGAGTCAAAAGACAAAAAAACCAAGTGAATCTTACAATCTCTTTGCTGGACGGTGTCAGACTCTGCTCTGTACTACTCGCTTGAGGCCACGCACCAGAAAGAGCAGAAACACTGTACAAAAACCTGATTCAGTCATGTGATTCTGTACTGCTATTGATTTTACAGTTCAGTTTGACAGTTCAGGTGTGTGGAAATCCTTAATTTGATGTTTGATTTCAGTTCCTTAAAATGTGTAATTTCTATGTGCATACACATTTTAGTTTGTCTTATGAGAAAGCTCAACACCATAAAATTAATGTTTACCAATTTTATTACATTTTTCTACAAACTAAAATTCTATAAATCATTAGAACAGCTTCAAGAGGGATGCATGTAAGGATCTTCTATCTTGACAAAGTCTTTTATAGAAGGTAAAAATACAGATACTGTGTGAGTCCTCAGTGATTCATGAAGGTCTGAACGTGGGTTTGTTTTCAGCCAGCAGAGGGCGGTTCTTCTCATTTCTGTAGTCCTCATGTACACAAAGAGCTCAAGACTCATCATGGAAGGTCAAAATCTTGCCACAGGGTGGCGCCAGAATAAATCCAGTGTTTCATGTGAGAAAAAGGAAACATCGGAGTTTGTAATTTAATTCCATATGCTGCTCTGTGCACTTGGAATATTTGCAGTACTTGCCGGTGAGATTCATTTTTTTATCATCCACCAATCTCTTTGATTTAAACAGTTAATATTTCTTTATCTGATCACAATAGTGAATTTAGTATGTTGTTTTTGTCAGGAGGACTCTCTTGGTGATGTATAAAATCTCAGGTTATGAAAAAGAAGCTCAAGATGGGTACAGTGTTTCTCTCTCGCAATACAGTGGTCTGTTTACAAATCTACTGTGGAGGTCAGGTCAGAGATCCAAACCAGAACTCCTTCTCTCCATCACTGACTGGAGATGCAGGTAAAGCAGAAGAGCCATCGCCCACTGGATTTCTCTACAGTGACAACTCAAAAAGATCTTGAAACTGAAAATCAGACCTGTGCTAAAGTATCAGACTCTGGTGATTACTGTGCTCTGTGCCCACAGTGACAGGAAACATGTTTCCTCAGGACATGAATCTGTATGCATATATTGCGGACCAACACATGTATTCTGGTGGGTTTCTGTGACTGGAATCATCCATCAGAACTCAAGCAATCTCAATGAATTCAAGTAGCCCTACAAACACAACACATATTTATATAGAGAACACACACACACAACACACACAAGTGTGGACAGTGTTGGCACCATGAGGCCCCCTTACTTCTAATCTTGAAAGTATGATTTATATCCACATAATCAAGCATTTCAAACCCTTCAGATTTCTTTCCAGTCATTTTTAAGCTGTTGATGTTTATTTTTCAACAAAAATGAACCAACAACCTATTCATTTCTTTAACAAGTGAAATCCTGAACAAATAAAGAAAGGCCAGGGAAAATAATCCAGATAAATCTACGATATAGGACTCTGCCTAAAGTAGACAGATCTCTACATAACCAGTTATCAAAAAGCAATTTTGTTTTCTTAACTTTCTCCTAAGCAGACTTCAACCCGACAGTCAAAGGGGCATTACGTCATGAAAACTTTGAACTGTTTTGCCAGGAGGTGGTGCTGTATGATTTAAAGTGAAACAGAGGAGACTTTTGTCATTTCATTTTGCGAGTTTTTCCAATAGTATAATTCTGCAATATAAGAGTTTTATCTTACATGTAGATTAATTCTCTGTCATTTTTGTTTTTGCACAGGTTAGATTTTGCCCTTAGGTATTGTATTGATGATAATTTGTCTGCTCAACGGTCAGAAACTGATATGTTTAAATTTGATCTGCTCGTATTGTTAGTGTCTTTAAGATTTTGTAGTTGACTTTTTTAGTTTTGGGATTTCCAGGTTGCTATAAAAGACAGCATCATCAACACGGCAATTTCTTTTGCTTGCAAGTAGGGATGGCCCGATACCGATACTGGCATCGGGTATCGGGTCGATACTGTCCTCATATACTCGTACTCGTACTCATAAAAATGAGCCGATACCTGCGTTTTGTGAAACGAAACTGGCCGCTGCGAGCCGCCGCTTTGTCTAGGTGAACGCCATATGAACGTAAAATGTCAGCGTTGGGCTCATTCAAGATAAGGGATGATGACAGCAGCAAGGCAGACTGTAAGTTAGGTTCAGCTAAGGTGTCGAGAGGAGGAAAAGAAAGTAGGCTACATCGCTTTAACACCAGCAATCTAATTTAAACATCTGAAGACGCATCATAGTCTGAAAATACACCACAGTTTAGTCAAGCTAAACAAGCAACTCAGCAGCAACATTAACACAGGTTTTACAGAAGCGCGAGAAGATGTCCAGAGATAATCCACGGGCACTAAAAATAACTGAGGGAATTGCATACTTTATTGCACTTGATGACGATTTTCTGATGTTGATGAAGAACAACCCCTCTACAGCATCGCTACTCTACTTGACCCCAGGTAGGTGTGTAGGTGTGTGTGTGTGTGTGTGTGTGTGTGTGTGCGTGGGTGTGTGTTGTGCGTGACATTTATTGGTAAGATAGTATTTTTTCTTTCCAATCATACTTATTTACTACCACTTTTTACTGATTAGATACAGTTTGATATATCTAACAGATTTTTATTGTCCATTTACAGGCACACAGAGGCAGATGTAATAAACCCCTTGTCAGAGGATAAAAACGACTTGTTGGTGACACTGTTACTCTGTCCTGCAGTTACAAAGACTATACGGGTACTGTAGATAATTTACAATGGTACAGACAATATCCCATATCCAAACTGGAGTTCCTCCTTTACATCTATCAACATGGAGCTATGAATGAAGATAGACCAGAGAGATTTTCTGCTAAAGTTCATCAAGATATTAAACAAGTGGATCTGAGCATCTCCTCTGCTGTTCAGGCAGATTCTGCCATGTACTATTGTGCCCTGGTGCCCACAGTGACAGGAAATACAACTGCATCATACAAAAACCCAAAGTCACTTACTTCATCTTGCCAAATGCATCTCTACAATAGCCTGTCATTTCACTGGAAGAAATCACATAATGCATATTTACTATAGGTTTACATCTTCCCATGACTAAAATTGTACAGAAAAGGCTAAACATGACTGTATTTTACCAGGAGGTGGCGCTCTATGACTTACACTAGACAGTGTCTCACTTCCCCGCTCCTGTTATATGTGAGTTTTATGTAATTAAATAATTGTGCAATTTTATTCTGTAGGTAATTTTTATCATTGTGCAGGTCAGATTTTGACTCTGATTATGCTTTGGCTGATTAGAGGTCAATGATTCAACTGTTTCACATTTGCTCTGATATCTGTTTCTGTTTGTTTTACATGTAGTTTTTGGTTGTTCATAAAAACTTAAAACTTACTCTAAAAACACTAGTAACTCAGAGTTCAGCTAAAAGTCTAGTAATCTGATTGTTTATTCCCAAGGTTACTGTAAGAATACATCATGCAAATGCTGCATGTTTGTGCATCTGTACGTAGGCTATATTTTAGACATTTGTTAATGGTAATATTCCAGGTTCAACTATATTTTGGTATACTCAGTCAGTGTGTGCAAAGTATTTAATGATATTATATATGCTCATTTTTAATTTTACACCCATTCCAAACTGTCGGATATAGCTTTTGTTTGTTTGTTTTTGTTTTTTTTGTAAAGATCATATTACACACCAATGACACAGTCAAAGGGTTCTCAGATCAATGTTCATAAACACTCTAATAGTTTTACCCATAGTCTCCTTGGGGGAGGAGCTAGATGATTCATGTTTTCATAACCTAGCTCCTGTAATATTTGAGTTAGTTATATTCAGGAAGACAATGCGCAGCAGCAGCATTGATTCTCATAGTCATTTTTGTCTCTTCACTGGTCAGATGTTGTTCCTGGTCTCGATCACTATTCTTGCTCAAGGTCAGTTTTTCATACTTTTTTAAAAATTTAATCCAAATATGTAAATTCTGTGTGAGCAACATATGCATCTTAATTTAATAAATAATCTACATAGCATTGTTGTTTCTTCTTTCATAGAGAATGCTGATGCAAATACTATAAACCCACTGATCCCAGAGAAGCACGTCACAGCAGGAGACAATGTTACCCTCTCTTGCCAGTACAGTGGTATTGTTAACACCTTGCAGTGGTATATCGACAATATCAGGATTCTCGAATAGAGTACCTCATATTTGCCACTGAGCTTAAGGCCAGTCAGAGCCTGCACTTCGGCTTTCAGCTGTGGCTAATCAAGGCAACAAACAAATGCATCTGAGTATCTTTTCAGCAGAAATTGAAGATTCAGCTTTGTACTACTGTGCCTTGGTGCCCACAGTGACAAGAAACACTGCAACACTGTACAAAAACCTGACAACGTTAGCACCAGACATAGATCAGACATAAAAAACAAACAAAATTAAGTGTAATCACTCCACTTTAATCAAGTAATAATGTGGACAGTATTATTTCAAATTTATTGATTAAATCCAATAAATTTATCATTTTTAAATTTATAAATTAAATAAAGCAGTATACCTTTGAATATGAATGTCAGTATAGGCAATGGCTGAAGAAATTATGTAAATTTGATAAATCTCACTATTTCTCTGTATTCTCTGTTTGTTTGTTTTTATGAATCAAAAATGTACAATCTGTGTTTGATTAAAACATGACAGTTATAAGCTGTTTTTTTAGTGAATCAAAAAAGTACAATCAGCGTAGTCCGATTCATTGACTAATAAGTCAGTTCTTTGTTGTGAATCAAGCACATATCTATATCTAAATAACAGAGATTAATTTGAATAGGCATCATTAAATGCTTCTGTTGGGGGTAGATTAAAACTTCATATGTAATTCTTCAAAGCTGCCAGAAGGAGGAGCTCTATATGAGAGTGCATTTTTCATTTCTGACAATCTACTGTGGTATCGTCAGTATCAGAGATCCAAACCAGAACTCCTTCTCTCCATCACTGAATCTGGAGATGCAGTTAAAGCAGATCCATCAGCCCACTGGATTTCTCCTAAAGTTGACAAACTCAGAAAGCTCTTGGAAAGAAAACAGAAAAAGAAACAAGCAGAAACACAAGAACTACAACTGACTTCAGCCACAGCCTTAGATGAAATCAACTGAAGATCTCAACAGAGGATGATTAAAGAACTCCACAAACAGCATTACCAGCTTCACTTATTACTAACCAGATTGACTTTATTTATGTTAGACATCTGCAAAAGTTGTTATTGAGAATTAACAAAGGTTTCATTTGAAGTCACCATAATGGTGAATAGTGGTTCCATTAGTTGGGCTCTTAACTCTTAGTAGACTTTTAATTTTTCTGACTGTTGTGACAGTGTGTTTGTTAAACACATTTGCAGTAGTAAAGGAAGCCATCTTTATTAGGCTAATATTTGCTGTTTGAGACAATCCTGGTTCAGTTTGGTGTGCTTTTTCAAACTCATGTTGACAGAAGGATGAGAGATGTTAGCATTTTCTCTGATACTTTGGAGCAATGTGAGCTCATGGAGGTCACAGCAGAAGATCATTTAATGTGCCACATGTGCTAACATGCACATTTTATACTGAGAAACCCCCTACTAGGCCTTTATAGCACCGCATGTGCTGTGCAAACATGATTGTAGTTCTAGACTACATGTGAGCATATTACCCAAACCTGCAATAATTAAATGTTAACAAAAATATTCTTTACTGTATGTATTTAATCTCACTTTATTAACCAATATCTTTATTGCTGACTTTTGATGATCTGAATTGGATAATGAAAAAGCTAAAATGACTATAGATAAACATCACATTTATTTTTTTTCAATTGCTAAAGTAAGATTGTTGAACTTTCTTCTGCAACCCAGAATGGCCAGCCCACAGCTGAAAGGATTGTTTGAGCTGGCCCTCTACTGTACAGGCATGAATTTGCATTTCCATCAGCCTGAGGCTTATTCATTTCACTTCTGGTGAAAGGGCCTTTTTGATTTCTACATATAATAGCTATCCAGAACCTTTAATCTAGATAGCTCTTAGTTCTTTTCATCATGTTGTACAATAACTAAAAGTAGTCATTTGCCCACCTTTGTTATTTTAGAAACATCCAGTTGACAGCTGTAACTGTGCCAGTGATTACCACACACATTCAGCACAGTCTATCATTTGTTTCATCTGATTTACCACTATATTAACATGCGTTCTGCAGAAGGTGGAGCTCTCAGTCAATCAATACCAAAACACAGCACACAGAGATAAACTGAGGTAGTTAAGGAAGGTTGCTAAAGGCCTTTTTGTGCTTGTTGGTGCAGATGTTTTTCCTGGTCTTTTTGATATTTCTCCCCTCAAGGGTAAGTGATTCATAGAAGTAGAATAAATACAGATTTTTGATTGTGTTAATGTGAAAATACCTTTTTACATACTTTTACATACTCTTAATTTTGTTAATTTTTGTGTTTTGTTCTTTTTTTTAAACAGAGATTGCTGGTGCTGAAGTTATAACGCCACTCTTCACAGAGCAGTATGTTTTGTCAGGAAAAAATGTTACACTTTCCTGCAATTACAGTGGCTATGTTCAAAATTTACAGTGGTACCGTCAGTATCCCGGATCCAAACCTGAACACCTCATTTTTTACACTGAGAGCAACAATCAGACTGTGTCTAAGCTTCGTCTGTTCGCTGTGGCCGATAAAGGAATCAAACGTATGAATTTGAGTATATCTTTTACGGAGGTGGATGATTCTGCTCTGTATTACTGTGCCCCGCAGCCCACAGTGACAGGAAAAGCATTCTACACCATGCAAAAACTATTCTTTGCATAATATGAGGCTTTTTCACACCTGTCACAGTTTTTCTCCAATTAGTGAAATACTGAAAAATAATATAAGAGCAAATAAAAAAAAGTTACAATGTTACAAACAACTTTAGTATTAATAATTTGTTATTACTATTATTTTTAGGGTTAGGGTTTACCATGACAAGATTTGTGCATTTGAAGGCTAAACAGTCTCATGTAATGTCTGTTTCATTTACACAGGACACCCTCGCTCAGAAAGTCCACAAGTGAGACTCACATGAGTAGTAAAGCTTATGACGTTTCAGGAAATCCCTTTTATGAACAAAGGCATCCAGATATCGCTTTAGCCCAGATAGAGATGTTTCTGTCATTCATATGAAGCCACATCGGATCAGAGAAACACTTGACTGATGTTATATAGTGAGTTTGATGTGTTTTGATATGTTATTAATCTCATCAATTGTCAGTTTTGACGCTATGCTAAACTGACATTCATCTTTGTCATTATAATCTGAATGAAGGTGGAGCTCTAGAAAACCTTCAAGTCACAGTTCAGTTGTTTAAAACAGGGCAGAACATATCTTGAGTCACTTAACTCTAGTAGAGAACTGTAAGTCTCGACTCTCAAGGTCATTGACTCTTCCTAGTGCAGATGTTGCTCCTGGTATTCATGATATGTTCTCTTCTAAAAGGTGAGTGATTCATAAACAATTACAAATAATGTTTTCCCCCTCCTTTTATACTGTTGATATTTAATTGTGCACTAGAAAAGCTTACTTATTGTTTGTTTGTTTTAAACAGAGAATGCTGATGCAGACGTGATAACACCATTATTCACAGACAAGCATGTTTTGAAAGGAAAAGATGTTACACTGAAATGCAATACACTGGCAATGTTAGAAATTTGCCAGTGAGTGGTACCCCCACCCTGTCAGTATCCCGGATCCAAACCTGAACACTAATATTGTCATTGAGGACTGAACCCAAACCAAAGTCCTCTCTCCGTCTGAACGTGCAGCTGATAAAGCCACAAACAAATGAATTGCGATCTCTTCTACAGAAGTGAAAAGACTCTGCCATGTACTACTGTGCCCTGGTGCCCACAGTGACAGGAAACACTACTGCAACCTACAAAAACTCAGTGAGAAATTATATTAAAGCAGAAGATCATGATAACAAGCCGATTTAAAACTCAAAACTTTTTTTGTACAAGTACAGGGACACTGTACAAACATCAAATGTTTCAAGCATTAATGTGCTGTTCAAATCTATATTATGAGGTAGTCTAATATTAATAATAGAGATATTAATAATATAATATATTAAAAATTATTATAATAACTGTGTGTCGACTTAATAAAGAGTGTAATATTAGATGAATCAGACTGACATAATGGCAGTTTTAGGTTTTTGACTACAGCTCTTCATACAGTCAGTGTTTGTAGGGTAAGATGAGCAAGAAGGTACAGTAAGTGTGGGAGGAGCTCAATGTTTTGTCGACTCCTGTAGAACACAAGTTAAGATATTTTCGATTAAATCCAAGAGCTTTCTGCAATACAATTACAACTTTCAATGCCCAGAAAGGTAGTAAAGACATTGTTAAAATAGTACATGTGATTACAGTAGTTCAACCTTAATGTTATGAAGTGACGAGAATACTTTTTGTGTGGAAAAAAACCCCCAATATAATGACTTTATTCAACGATGTCTTCTCTTCCGAGTCAGTCTCTGACACATGCATGTGATGCTGATGCAGGAGCGGGCCAATACTGAGCCGGCGTTCTGATGTAGAACCCAGAAGCTCTGACTGCACTTACATCACAAACAGTGTCAGAGACTGACACAGAAGAGTAGAAACTGTTGAATAAAGTTGTTATTTTTGTTTTGTTTTTGCACACAAAATGGTTGAACCAGTGAAATTACATCGACTGTTTTAACAACGTCTTTACAACCTTTCTGGGACTTGAAAGTGGTAATTACGTTGCTATCTATGGGGGATCAGAAAGCTCTCGGATTTCATCAAAAATAGCTTAATTTGTGTTCTGATGATGAACGAAAGTCTTACAGGTTTGGAACAACATGAGGGTGAGTAATTAAGACAGAATTTCATTTTTTGGTGAACGAACCCATTAATTGTTGGTCATTTAAGGCCACTATTACACTGTGAAACACACTATAATTACAATACTCTAAGATAACTGGTAGAAAAACATTTCTTTAAGCAAAACTTGAACCATCAGGTGGTCCCAGACATTGGGTTGTAAAAAAAAAAAAAAAAAAAGGTGTAAGAATGAAAATTAATTATACAATAATAGACTGGACAAAATCCTGCAGATGAGACTTTGCTTAAATGACTATCATAAGTTTGCTATGTGATTCTTTGAATGTAAACATAAGTTTGTGCAATGATCAGATCTTTCTGGACAGTCCTTATTACTTTTGTTACATTCACATGCTTTTTGAAATACTTGTTCAATTAATCATTTTTAGTCTTCTTACTGTATAATTTATTAGGCCTTCAGTAAGCTCTTTTTTGTTGTTTAAGATACATCCCCAAGAAAAAGATGAGATAATGCAACAAAAGTGATCTTACCTGCATTCTGCCAGAAGATGGAGCTCTAGGAACCATTCTAGTTCAGTCTCAGTTCAGTTGTTTAAAACAGAGACAGACTTACATGAGTCAATTCTAGAGTGAACTGTGAGTCTTGAGTCTCAAAGTCATTGACTCTTACTAGTGCAGATGTTGCTCCTGGTATTCATTTTATTTTCTCTGCTAAAAGGTGAGTGATTCATAACTATTACTGTGGAAATATTTCCCCTTTTTCATACTTTGTACAATTTCATTAACATTAGAAATTATTATTTATTAATTTTTTTATTTTTTTTAGTTTTTTTTTATTTTGTTTTAAACAGAGAATGCTGCTGCAGACGTGATAACACCATTATTCACAGACAAGCATGTTTTGGAAGGAAAAGATGTTACACTGAAATGCAATTACACTGGCAATGTTAGAAATTTGCAGTGGTACCGTCAGTATCCCGGATCCAAACCTGAACACCTAATAATGTTCTTTGAGACCGACTCCAAACCAAAGTCCTCTCTCCGTCTGACCGCTGCAGCTGATAAAGCCAACAAACAAATGAATCTGACGATCTCTTCTACAGAAGTGAAAGACTCTGCCATGTACTACTGTCCCCTGGAGCCCACAGTGACAGGAAACCTACTGCACCCTACAAAAACTCAATGAGAAATTATATTCAAGGCAGAGGATCATGATGCACAATGCAGATTTAAAAACTTCATGTGTGACACTGTACAAAATCAAATGTTTCAAGCATTAATGTGCGGTTCATATCTGTATTATGAGGTAGTCTAATATTATTAATAATAGAGAATCAGGGCACACTATAAGTTGTAAATGCTTTTAAAAGTTATTCCAACATGTAGCAACTGTGTGTCGACTTAATAAAGAGTGTAATATTAGATGAATCAGACTGACATAATGGCAGTTTTAGGTTGTTGACTACAGCTTCTTCATACAGTCAGTGTTTGTAGGGTAAGATGAGCAAGAAGGTACAGTAAGTGTGGGAGGAGCTCAATGTTTTGTCGACTCCTGCAGAATAAATCAAATAGACAACACTGACTTCCCTTCATACTGATGAAACTGATAGAATCTGAACTCAAACTACAGAAACATGTTACTCATCACTTCTGTTTTAATATTTATCCTCAGTTACTGTAAGTATTACTCATATACATTTTGCTCTGTATTTCAGAACACCACAAAAATATATAAATCAAATTTCCATTTGCTTTGCTCTAAACTGAATCCATTACATTGCTCGATTTTTTTTAATGTCTTTGCAGGTGAAGCGAATGGGAATGTCATCAGACCAGATCAACCATCTGTAGTTTTAACTGAAGGAAGCAGCATCAATCTGTCCTGTACATTTGATGGATCAGCTTACAGTCTCCACTGGTACCGGCAGATGCCTGGATCAAGACCAGAGTTTCTGCTGCTGATTGTTGAATCTACTAAAACTAAAGTTGAAGCTTCTCCACCTCATCCGCATATGTCCATCAGTCTTCATGATAAACGTGTGGATCTGGAGATCTCCTCTGCTGCAGTATCAGACTCTGCTCTGTATTACTGTGCTCTGGAGCCCACAGTGACAGGAAACACAAAAACACTGTACAAAAACCTTCTCATCTTTTGTCTGTTGCATACAGTGATATCTACCATGATCTCAAATAAATATGGCCTTTAAATGTACGTAATGAGATTATTGACCAATGTCAAATTGCATTTATCTTTCAATTTACATTTATGTAGCAAGAACATCCCTGAAAGAGAAAAGTTCTTTAGAACGGGCAATAAGAATATAGTTATAATCAGTACAAAAATGGACTGCAAAATACCAAGACGTGCGATATCCATATATTTTTTGAAATAAGCTTGGAATCCTTTAAGCCAACAATTCAACCACAGTTTCAGTTTAGTTCAAAGCACCTTTCCAGGCTTGACTTTAAATATGGCCTTTTGAATGGTAGATATTTATTATTTATTTATATTTATTATTATTATTGTATATAGATATGTAATCTGTTCATCATGTTGCTGTACAATAACTGTGCAATGGATTCACCAAAAATACATTTGCACAGATTTGTTGTTTTACTGTAGTTACATCCAACAAGAAACAATGGCAAACTTAAAGGGATAGATCACCCAAAAATTACAATTCTGACATCATTTACTCAGTTTGTTCTCTCAAGTTTTATTGATTTGAAACGACATGAGGGTGAGTAAATGATGAAAGAAATTTCATTTTTGGGTGAACTATCCCTTTAACCAGTGGTTTACCATACAGTTTAGATACACCAGAAAGCTCTAGTTTATCATGTGTTCTGCCAGAAGGTGGCGCTCTTATTTCAGTTATTTCAAAACAGAAATCACAGATATAAACTGAGTCAGTTAGGAGGAAACTGCAAGTCTCGACTCTAATTCTCTTGAGGATGTTGCTTCTGGTCCTCATGATATTTTCTCTTTTTAATGGTGAGTGATGAATAAGAATAATTTACAAATAGGAAATTACTGTACAGATTTTTTTCTTTGACTGTTTAAATATCAGTAACTGATTACATAATCTTACTTAATCCATGAATTTGAATTCTTTTTCTTCTTCTTTTTTAAACAGAGAATGCTGATGCAGATGTGATAACCTCATTATCCGCGGAGCAGCATGTTTTAGCAAAAGATAATGTTACACTGTCCTGCAGTTACAGTGGCACTGTCCGCAATTTGCTGTGGTACCGTCAGTATCCCGGATCCAAACCGGAGTTTCTGGTTTCGCACATTGAGACCATGTCAGAGTCCAAGCTTCGTCTGTATGCTGTGGCCGATAAAGGAATCAAGCGGATGAATCTGACGATATCTTTACACATGTGGATGATTCTGCTTTGTACTACTGTGCCCTGGAGCCCACAGTGACAGGAAACTGTCTGTGCTGTACAAGAACCTGATGTATCAGCGACAAACATTAATATGCTGTTCTTATCAAGAGGTCGTCTCATAATGATGATGATATCAGATCATTAGGACATTGCATAATTACTCATTTTAAATGGTTTTTAAAATCAAAAACATGTTTTGCCAAACATATTTGAAAAAAAAAAAAAATCAAGAATTTAAGAAACTCTTAGAATTGTAAAACATTCAGTTTAAAAGGAAATATACACTGTATATTTTACATATAGTTCTTAATGGTTAATTAAAGAAAAATATTTAATTTCTGTGAAATCATGATTTTGTAACACTGAACACTGAACTAACTTGTGACACTATTTGCTTTTTAGAGCTGCAGTCGAATTGAACTCATTGAGTTTGCATCATTGAATCATTTTTCCTGTTGATCACTGTAATCTGTATTGTATAAAATGCTATAAAAATAAAGGTGACTGACTGATGGTGAGATGAAAGCAGTATGTGTGGGAGGGCTCAAAGTTTTGCAAACTTCAGCAGAAGAAATCAAAAAGACAACAGTGACAGACAGCACAACTACCTTCAGACAGACACTGAAAGAAGTCTGAACTCGAGCGACAGAAACATGTTCACCATCTTGTCTGTTTTTATTTTTATCCTCAGTTACTGTAAGTACTGTTAATTATAAACATTTTAAACCATATTCAGAACATCACTGTGCTGTTTTTTTTTTTTTAAATCTGTTCTAAACACAATCCATAACATTGCTTGATTCTTTAATGTTTTTGCAGGTGAAGCGAATGGGAATGTCATCAGACCAGATCAACCATCTGTAGTTTTAACTGAAGAAAGCAGCATCAATCTGTCCTGTACATTTGATGGATCAGCTTACAGTCAATTCATCAGTTCATGTGCCCATATAAATCTTAGAGTAAGTGGTAAACAGATTTGGCTTGCTGTCTGCTATAGAGGGGCTCGGAAAGGATATTCTACCGAGCTCCGATGTCCACTATAACAGGGCAAAAAATAGTACAAAACAGGGAGAAGGGGAGGAGGAGGGAGGCCGAAAGAATAACAACGGAAGAGGTAAGATGCTGGTTTTATACCTTGGATTAGATGGGCGTACTCCTCCCGAAATTCGTTTATTAACTTCACTTATTATTTGTCAATTAAAGCAACAATTACAGAACAAAACACACTATAATTGAACACTATATTTGTTCAAAGAATCATGTTCAATCTCCAAAAATTCTCATTTGTTGTTTAAGTCTTAGGCAATTGAGTGAAGAAAAGATACCATATTTTGAGAGAGAGAGAGATGAGAGAGAGATACCTGGTCTGTAGAGTCAAGTCAATGTAACCTGCACTGAAGTTGCTAAAAATCACCACACACTAACACACGACTGTTTCAATACAGGTACACCAATATTATTTATAGAAAAATATATTATTGTACAAAAATATTTAATGAACAATAACAGCCAAGTTTGTACAATAGCAAACAATTCAAGATTTGTAATATCATTTACACTATCTACATTTACAGTGTGGTCACCAAATACTGCTTCAAACTAAGGAGCCAAATGCTACCGAGTTCATTAAAGCATTGTGGGACCACACATATCAGCCTGCTAGATGCTCAGTAGAGTGATGGAGCTGCCAAAGATGGGAAATTCTGTGACATCCAGTGCAGGATTCTTTGCAGTGGGCCGTGGAAGGAACAGCTTTCACATGAACTTCTGGGGCAGCCAAGAGAGGAATTCTGACATGCAGCTCTGCCTAAAGTCGGCTGTGATGGGGGATTTTTGTACTGTTCCTAGACAAGTCAAGTCAAGGGTCGCCAGCATGGAGGGAGGGATGCCACTTGTGCACTATTTTCATATTCATGTCTTATTCTGTGACCTGAAACAAAGAAAAAAAACAAAAATCAAGGTTATAGTCTACATACATTACAATTAGGAGACATTTTTCCAAAATCATTCAAATGAAAAGCGAATTTTTCTTCAAAATCATTTCTAGCAGATCTTAAGCTCAATACCTTAAACCATTTATGAAAAATGATTTCCCTCAAATCAATCCGCTGGTTTGGGTTTTTCTGCAGGAGGGATCGAATCAGCTGGCAGCATTCTGAGCAGAACGGTGAAAGAGAGTCAGATCATTACTTTAACTTCACACCTATTTGGCTCTGGTGTTACTTTTACTCTTTTTTGAATGTGTTCGTTTTGTGATTGAATTACAATTGATTTCTTTTAAATGATGAATGCCATTGTGGCGACCAGGGCGGGCGAGAGCCGTGAGGGAACGGCGCGAGGCCGGTGGCGCGAGAGTTAACGAGCTACACCTGGGAGGCGCACCGGCCTTGAGTCTCTCACGGAGGAGCTCCGGGAGGAATAAAGGAGGAGCGCACGACCGTGGATGGTGAGAGAGGACCAGACTGGACTTTATGTGATGTTTTATTACGTTTGTGGGGCCGGCAGACGTACGCGAGGGTCTGCGGGCATTACTTTCGTTTTGTCTGTTCTTATTGGAATTAAACTTTTGTTGAACGGTTCGCCGGTTCCGCCTCCTCTTCCACATCTAATGACCTAGTTACATGGGGCCCGAAACCCGGGAGGAAGGAGGGACATGCTGTCGAAGAGCCCTCGTGCGAGGGGGATAGCGGTGCGGCGGAGTTCGGGCAGCGTGGGAGTGTGTTAGACCGCGAGAGGCTGCAGAGGCGGGGTGCTGGAGCCTTGTGAAAGGTCGGGAGGAGACCCGGGATCGTGCTCCTGGGACGAGGGTGGGCGTGGCTGCTGGTCACTGGACCTGGAAGGGAGCGGAGGAGTCGCCCGCCGTCCGCGTGGGCGGAGCCTGCTCCGTCCGCCCATGAAGGGGAGGAGCAGGGGACGGGGGGACTCGCTGCCGGCTGCCCTCAGCCGGGGAGCCATCGCGGCCGCAGGAGGCGGAGCGTCGAGGATGGGCCGTCAAGCGAGCGTCCAGGCCCACCGCATGGCACCGCGAGGGAAAGAGTCCTTGGCAGGCTGAGGATACGAGCGGAAGTGTGCGGGGAACGGGACCAGAATTTTTTTTCTCTTTTTCCTCTCTCCCGCTCTGGCCTGTCGACTCACCTGGCTTCGTCTCCTTTCTATCGGCTGTCTGTTCATTACCCCCAGGTGCGGCGCCGCCGAGACAGGCCCGGGGGGGAGTAGAGCGCAGTCTCGGAGGTACCCCAGGCCCCCTACCGAGGGGCGATGGGGGGTATGTGGCGCCAGGCGCGGGCGGGAGAGCCGTGAGGGAACGGTGCGAGCCCTGGTGGCGCGAGAGTTAACGAGCTACACCTGGGAGGCGCACGGCCTTGAGTCTCGAGGAGGAGTCCGGGAGCATACAAAGAAGGAGCGCACGGACCGTGGAGGACGAGAGAGGGACCAGGCCGGACTTTATGTATGTTTATTATGTTTGTTGTGGCCGGCAGAGTCCCGCGAGGGTCTGTTCGGCATTAACTGTCGTTGTTCTGTGTTTATTGAATTAAACTTTTGTTGAACGTCCGCGGTCCAGCCTCCTTCTTCCAACATCTCGACGCGTTAGCCTCTTACCGTTTGACAAGCCAGGCTCAGACCAGATGCCATCATAAATTCTCCAGGTAGTTGGGTTCTGGCAAGCGTCCACAGACCAAACACGAATAAGAGCAATCCAAGAGACCACACAGAGTTGTTTACGTGGTATTTGCGTTCTGTGTTGTTACTAGGTGGGCAGTACTATCTGTGCATGAAAGCAGCGATTTTGACTGATGAATTAGCTTGAAAGTACTACCGTGGTTTTCTCTAACCAGTAGTGAGGAGTTGTTTTTACGTGATTAGGATGACGTCTCGTGTGATTAAGACTGATACAATTTAACTCACTACTGTAGGGAAGGTGTGCTAGTCTTAGGTTAACTTGTCATCGCCATGGAGGTCGGTAAGGACACGGAGACGGAGTCCAGTCTAGGTTACGTTAATGTCTTCAAGTTCACAGGTTACATTGGATATACAATCTTGAACATGGTTGTGTATAGTTGTTAAGTGTGGTCTAAACAAGGAAAGGAAAAATAAAATTACATAAATTAAGTGATTTGGAACAAAACAGGATAAGATTATCATGTGTAAACTATCAGATAACATCATTAGATGTAAACTGTAAGCAGTACTGTAATGCATATATATCCTATTTAATGTGGCATCCTAAGCATATAGCTTTCCGGAAAACTGCACACATATAATGAAAGTATGTATACATTAAGTATAAGTGTGACAAATTAACCACACTTTGAATTAACTACTCTTTAAATTAGGCGCGAAAATATCTCACAATAGCCATTAATGACTTGAATTCCATTATCTTTTCCTACACATATTTGGTTTAGGATGTTAATTTTACATAAACGATCGCTAATGCAGACCGCGGGTCTTCCGCGCATCCGTCTACTTTTATAAACAAAACTCGACCAATAATCTAATCAAAATTAACAACATTATACAAGCTGCATAACACTTACTTTTGGTCATTAACGCACACAACTTCGACAGGCAATCAGCAGAAAAATAACACACACGAACCATCCTCTTCTGACTGAGCAAAAAACAACTAACAGTCACCCTACAATGTGGTGGTTTGATTAGCTGTCCCTTCACGTGATCAGTGCATGATAACTATGGTGGCCTGGATGCTGGTTAACCTGAATGCCTAAAAGTGTCCAGGAGATGGCGCAGTTGACTTTCCTCTTCTACAGCCCGCCCCTACATTTGCTATGCAAATGTACTTTCTATCCTCTTTGTTTAGTCTGCTGCATGGTCATAATCTGGGATGGCGGGTAGTGTGATGAGACGAGATACTGGTCGATGGTAGTGCTTGTTCTTCACTTCAATCTCTGCAGACGGACACGCCCATCTGATCCAGGGTTATGGTTACTACTTTGCCAGGGCCAAAGTGCTCGGGAAGTTGGTGGTCAATTATCATCACAACAGTCCCAGGTGTGAGGTTGCTGGTGTCACTCATCCATTTTTGACATGGTTGCAGGGTTGGCAAGTAATTCTTAAAAACTTGTCCAAAAACTGATCTGCCAATACTTGTGAGTGCCGCCATCTTTTCCGACTAAGAATTTCGGATTCTGGGTAAATCACTTGCGGTAGTGATGCATCTGGCCGCCCCATCAGCAGGTAGTTTGGGGTCACCGGATCTAGATCCATACATCAGAAGAGACAACCCCAGTGGTTTTGCATTAAGGATAGCCTCAACTTCTAAAAGAAGTGTTCTGAGGA
This sequence comes from Culter alburnus, assembly GCA_028476615.1. NCBI lineage: Eukaryota > Metazoa > Chordata > Actinopteri > Cypriniformes > Xenocyprididae > Culter > Culter alburnus. Next base: position 39,087 of record JAOTNS010000903.1, read on the forward strand.
CTTCCTCTGTCAGGGTCTGAGATCCTACTATGGTATGCAGGGCAGTTTTAACTGAGCGGATTTCACGCTCCCACATACCACCGAAATGTGGGGCATTTGGGGTTGTAATTGAACTGTATCTTCTGTTTTGCTAATTGGGTTTGAAGATGTGGACTCATGGAAGTGAAAGCTGTCTGCAGTTCTTATCACCCCTCGGAAATTAGTGCCCTGATCAGCTAGGATTTCGGAAGGAGTTCCACGTCGAGCAACCATGCGCCTAAGAGCCATCAGAAAGGAGTCTGTATCCATGTTACTCAGTAGATCTAAGTGGACACAGCAGGTAGTCATGCACTTAAAAATTATTCCCCACCTCTTTTCATTGCTTCTTCCTCGTTTTTTACCAGGAATGGGCCAAAACAATCTATCCCTGTGGAATAGAAGGTGGTTTCATTAGGCGAAGTCTGGCGGGGGAAGTTCTGCCATTTTTGGAATGTTAGGTTTTGCTCTCCACCTTTGGCATTCGACACAGGAATGTTGATGGCGCCGTATTGCTTCTCTCTCTGAGGATCCAATAATATCTTCGAATTTCTGCAAAGACCCTTTCTGGCCCAGGATGCAGAGTTGGTATCGTATTGCTTTATGAGGAGGCGGGTAATAGGATGTTTTGGGTCCAAAACTATGGGATGTGCAGTACTGTAACTCAAGTGGGACGCTTGGCGTAGTCGTCCTCCTACACGGATGAGTGCAGTCGTTTCATCCATTTCTGGTGACAATGTGAGCAAACGGCTGGATGAAGGTTCGCTTACCAGTTGTAAGAGCCTGATATTCTGTGGGGAAACTATCTAATTGGGCTTGCCTCAATAGACTTGTTTCTGCCTGCTGGTACTCCAGTGCTCCTGGGTCACCTGTTTCTCCCGCCGCCCCATGCATGGATCTGCAAGTAGCTTCCAAAAGTTCCTCAAAGGTTGAGAACTGGGTAGCGTCTGGCATTGGCGATCCAGGATCAGTCAAAGTGAGGCCACAAAACTTTGCTTTACGAAGCAGTTGGGTCCTCATTCAGTACAATGGCAGGACTCTCTGGCCATGATTCAGGTGGTAGGTAGAGGAAGTCCGGTCCCTTACACCATCGGTTGGGTTGGGATAATTCAAGCAGGGTTTTGCCACGTGTGATGTCATCTGCAGCGTTGTTTTCTGAATCTACATAGCGCCAGTAATGACCTTCAGTAAGTTCTTGTATCTCAGTTACTCTGGTGCCTACAAAAACTTTGAATCTGCAGGACTCTGATTTCAGCCAGGTGAGTACTGTTGTTGAGTCACTCCACAAGAATGTGTTTCTGATCTCCAGTGAGAGCTCATTATGGAGTAGCTTGGCTAACTGTGCTCCAGTAGAGCGGCGCAGAGTTAAGCCTAGCATTGATTGTTGCCTTTTTGGAGATACTCTAGACCTGCATGGACGAATGAAAGCTCAACTTCACCTTGGTGTTCAGTACGGAGGTATGCTACTGACCCATAGGCTGCCTCAGAGGCGTCACAGAATATGTGAAGTTCTCGCTCCACCTCTGGGACATCTAATTTTGCTGACACATAACATCGGGGTATGGTGATCAGGGGTAGATGTTCCAATTCCGCTTCCCATGTTTGCCAGGCCGTCAGCAGTTCAGAAGGAAGAAGGGGGTCATCCCATTCCCGTTCCTTCACCACAGTTGTTACTAGGATTTTAGCCCTGGTTGTGAAAGGTATTATGTAACCCAAAGGGTCGTACTGGCTGGCGAGGATCCGGTAGATGTTTCGCATTGTTACCTCGTTGTAGGATAGCAGTCGATGGCGATAATGGAGGGTGTCTGGTACGCAATGCCAATTTAAACCCAATGTCATTTCTTGAGGGTCTGATTGACTGCGGGAAATCCACAACTCAGTGTTCTCTGATCTAGCCTCTTTGGGAAGATGGCCAATCACTGAGGTCTCATTGCTTGCCCACTGACGGATTTCAAACCCACCTGAAGCCAATAGGGACCTTAATCCATCAATTAGCTCACGGGCTTCAACTGAGGAGGCGGTGCTCTGTAAACAGTTGTCGACATAAAAGCAGCGTTCAACTGACTGTCGTAACTTATCACCCTGCTGACAATGGGTGAAAACATGTCGCTGTAATGCAAATGTCGCACAACAGGGGCTACAGGTCGTGCCGAATGGAAGGACCTGCCACTCGTAAACATCAGGTGGGTTTCTAGGATTTAGGTCCCGCCACAAGAACCTTAGAAGGGGTCTGTCTTTAGGGAGCAGGCGGACCTGATGGAACATCCCTTTTATGTCTCCACTGATGGCTACTCGATGTTCTCTAAATTAACACTCCAAGGAGAGAGGGTCCCAGTGTAGGTCCAGGTAACAGCTGCTTGTTTAGGTTTTCCCCATTGTAGGTGTATGAGCAATTGAACACCACTCTGTGTTTTCCATTGTGTGTCACAATATGGTGGGGCAGATACCATGACTCTGTAGACAAACCTGCTTCTTGAGATGGTATTTTAGTGGCATAACCTGCTTTCTCCAGTTTTTCAATCTCTTCTTGGTACCTGTTAGCTAGTTCCAGGTCCTTGGCTAGCCGACGTTCAGTGTTACGGAGTTGACACATCACAGCATCCTTTGGAGCATGTAACAAAGGCATGGTTTTAACTCTCAAAAGCGGGGTGGCGTAACGTTCAACTCCATCTACTTCCACGCGCACTGTCTGTGTCTCCAGCATGTTCAGTGCTTCTTGGTCTTGTTGTGACCTTATCACCGTCTTTTCACTGCGGTAAGGCAGGATGTCCATCTGCCATAACTTTTCAACTTGACGAAATAGTTCTGCAGATGGGGAGCAGTTAGACGTGAACAAAACACTGTGAGACTGAGAGTTGATCCTGCAGATGTTTGGAGGGGCCTTGTAAGGTCCAGCCAAGACGAGTTCTGACAGCAGCTGGACCGCCAGGTGGACCCAGTCGCACTGGTTCAATTGGGGTGATGAGCTCAGTGTGATCTGAACCAATAAGCAGTAAGGGACAAGCTTTGAGCAGAGGTGGGATTGGTAACCCTCTGAGGTGTCTGTACCTTTTCTGCAGGGTACTCAGTGGGTAGGTGTATTCTGCTAGTCCAAATTGATCTGCTGTAAAGGCCCCCTGAATGTTAAACCTTTTCCTGGGGTCACTTGGGGTGGATAAACTGAAGTTCACAGAAGTGCCATGCAGTGTCCTGATGTCTTGATGCACCGTTCGTAAATTCAGTTGTTCTGGTTTGCCCTTTAATCCAAGGTGTTGTGCAGCTGTGGCGAGCAATATGGTGCGCTCTGAGCCATCATCAAGTACAGCAAATGTGTCCAAAGCTTTGTGTTGGTGATGGATGGTAACTTTAACAACTTTCAGGAACACTTTCCCACCGCAGCGAGGTTGGTCTAAGTAAAGAGTTTCTGTAGTGGAGTTGTAAAGGCTATTGCTCTCACTGGTAACCTCACCTTTTCTTTGGTTAATGTCATGGAGTATGGACAGGTGTTTGGCTTGGCAAAGGTGGCAAGGCCTTTTTAGGTCACAGTCTTTGGCCAGGTGGGAGCGTGCACATTTCCAGCACCGTTTATTATCTTTGATCCAACCAACCATTTGCTCTTTGGTTAATGCTGTAAATGCTGTACACTGACTGAGGTAATGTTCTGCACTGCAGTATGGACAGATGGCTTTGGGCTTGGTAGGTACTTTAGGATGTACTGCCTTGGTTTTGGTAAGTGGTTCCATGACCTGTCTTTGTTCCACGCCATGCAGTATGGTGGTTTGTTTACTTTGTCCACGAATTGCTGCCCTTGGATCTCGCTTTGTGGTTCTTGTCTCATCAATTGGGTCAAATTCCATACAGTTGGCTTCTAGCTGCAGCCATTCTGCAAACTCGAGGAGTGAGAACTTCGTCTTATCTGGGTTTCTCTTGAGGTGATGCCTCCTGAATTGGGTCTGTTGTGAACGAGGAAGACGGTTAAGAAGGCGTTTCACATTTGACCCACTGTGCAGTTCTTCAATCCCATCCCCCTTTAGGGCTTTGAGCATACCGACTATGGCTTGAACTCGAATGGAAAAGTCATCGAATGCCCGCTCATCACCAGCACGGATAGGTGGCAGGTTCTCTAAAGCCTCTATTTCCTTCAGAACAAACTGGTAGGGCCGACCATACCTTCTATCAAGGGCTTGCAGGGATTAGTGTATGGCATAACTGACTCTGCATGTGCCAACACCAGTCTGTGAGCATTAGGGACTTTTACATGCTTAAGAAGGATGGAGTACTTATAATGCTCTGGTAATTGGGGGTGGAGTAGGTTATCCAGAGCAATCCTAAGTTCCACGTATTGGGCTCTGTCCTCTTTAATGAAATCTGGGAAGGTGGGACCTTCTACTGTTGGAAGCCAGTATGATGAGTGATGGGGGGTGTAGGGCACAGCATCAGCCCTAAGCTGAGATGTTGTAACTGGTTGTGAAGTTCTTGGCATTGTCTCTGGAGCAAACTGACTGTTGTGCTGGATAAGGCTCCGGGGGTGATACTTGATAGAAAGGGAGCTGGGTGGTTTGGCTTGTTCTCTGTTCAGGGAGAGGAGGTAATGGTTTCATCCAGGGCTCTGCGCTGGTATGCACATGGGTTTTAGCTGGATCTGATAAGGGGCTGCAGCATGGTGATGCGTAATGGTGTGTCGACAGGCTAGTCTCTCTACTCACTGGAGGTGGTGACTGGAAATGAGTGTCTCTGATTTGGGTTTTTCTCAGCACTTGTGAAAGCTCCTCAACAAAGGTGGGTTGGGGTTTAGTAGTCTGTGGCCAAGGATGACGATCTGGGGTAACATCATCAGGTCTGGCATCGGATTTCAGCTGTCCCTTCTCCGCTGATTTCAGGATCTGGGTCCTAGGTGTCTGATGCCGGGATGATGCTCGTGAGGAGTGGGCAAATACTTGAGGAGTGCTGTGTAGCAGGACTTTCTCTAAGAGTTCTGTTTGGCGTCTAGCAGTCTCGCTCTGTTGCTTTGTAATTTCCATTATCTGCAGCATAAAGTCCTCTGATGAACCAGCTGTTCCGAATGGGTGGTGAGTGGAGATGGGGGTCGAAGTCACCATTACCTTCTCTTTCGGTTTAAAAGCCTGACCTGTTGGGTTCCCAGCATAGTTGACCACGTAGTCGTCTAGGTAGCCAGGCCTCTGGATTGCTCTGCGTGGACTTGGGTTGAGGCAGGAGCTGATTTGGAGATTTCAGACTCTGGAGTTGCCATGGTAACGACCCGCCTCCGGCTCGAAGGACCAATTTTGTAGGGAAAGGTGTGCTAGTTCTTAGGTTAACTTGGTCATCTCCATGGAGTGTCGGTAAGGACACGGAGACAGGAAGTCCAGTTAGGTTACTTTAATGTTCTTCAAGTTCACAGGTTACATTGGTATACAATCTTGAGCATGGTTGTGTATAGTTGTATAAGTGTGGTCTAAACAAAGGAAAGGAAAAGTAAAATTACATAAATTAAGTGATTTGGAACAAACAGGATAAGATTATCCACGTGTAAACTATCAGATAACATCATTAGATGTAAACTGTAGCAGTACTGTAATGCAATATATACATATATAATGTGCATCCTTAAGCATATAAGCTTTCGAAACTGAACAGCATATAAATGAAAGTATGTATACATTAAGTATAAGTTTGACAAATTAACCACACTTCTGAATTAACTACTCTTTAAATTAGGCGGAAATATCTCACAATCGCATTAATGACTTGAATTATTATCTTTCTACATACACATATTTGGTTTAGTGCTTAATGTTTACATAAACGATCGCTAATGCAGACCGCGGGTCTTCCGCGCATCCGTCTACTTTTATAAACAACTCGACAAATAATCTTAATCAACATTAACAACACTATACAAGCTCATAAACACTTACTTTTGGTCATTAACGCACACACTTCGACAGGAATCAGCAGAAAAAAAATAACACACGAACCATCTCTTTCTGACTGAGCAAAAACGAACTAACAGTCACCTACAGTGGTGGTTTGATTGGCTGTCCCTTCGCGTGATCAGGATATATACTAGGTGGCCTGGATGCTGGTTAACACTGAATTGCCTAAATGTGTCCAGGAGTGGCGCAGTTGACTTTCCTCTTCTACACACTACAATTTAAGTCCCAAACTACAGGTTTGATGCAACACACTACCACAGAAGACGTCATAGGCGGATTCTTGCAGGAGAATCCCCGCACCCCAAAGCGATCAGTTTGACCTCGAGTGTATCGGTGTTGACCAGCAGGTTCTCCAGTTTAATGTCACTGTGGAAAACTCCATGACGACAGCACACGTGAGCGGCCATGTTGCCTGCGTCATTATAAAACGTGCTGTGTCCTAATTGAGGCGCAGTCGTGATTGTTCAGAAAATCCCACAGATCTTGGCAGGATGGGGGACGCTCCAAGACCATGATGTATTGGTCGGGTTGGTCCTGCCACTCCAGCAGCTCGATGATCTCTGGAACTTTAGGACCCCTGCTAACAAGAGTTAACAGGCCGACCTCTAATGGAAGGGGTGTGGGATGACCAGGCTGGAAGAAAGATCAATGTTAGTTGGAGGATTTTTATAAGATGCCCATTTGTCCAGTTGGTCAAATAGTTCTAAGTATGAAAAAAGTATCGCCTACTTACAATGTTGATGTATTCCATGTCTTCTGGTGTTTTTTGGACAAATTTCACTGCCACCTGATCAACAAAACATAAAATTACAATTACAATTTTCAACATGTCAAGTGCACTAGGAATCATAATATAAAATTAAAGAACTTATATAGTGGACATAATGAGACAATTTGCTAAATATTGTAAGGAAATTACTACCTCAAGGTCATCCTCCAAGCGTTTCCCTTCATAGACAGATCCGAATCCTCCCTCACCAAGCTTTCTGCCGATTTCATACCGGCTCAGAATGTCATCTGTTAAAAGATGAATCATTTTAGTTGACATGAAATGTCAGGCATGGACAGCAGTGAGTGTAATGTTTGAGGTTATGGCCGTAAACTTACCCTCAGTTGTCACGTCCACTCTGTTGTTGTGATCTGGTGCTGGACTGACTGGACTGAGGTGGACTGAAGCTGGAGGGGTTTGAACCTGCTGATCTGCAGGAGGAAAGGACTTCAAGACCGCTGGAAGCAGGTTCTGAGGACCGTGATTCACTAGAGCACAGGCGCTGTTTTGAGCATATGTAGACATTACAGTTTGCAGAGCTCTACAGTTACACATTTCAAATATCATTTGATTTACCCTCAGCATTCCCTCATATTTTGCAGCGGTCTCTTGGTCTGAGCTGCCGCTCCGTTCACAGAAACGAAGAGCGGGGCGGCTTCTCAAAACTATCCAACCTCCTTCTCTTATCATTGGCATCTCATTGTCCTCACCAACACTAATGGGCAGATGGTTTTCAGCCGCATCAGTGCTGGATGTTGAGGAAGTGCTTGATGGGAGTCGTACACCTGAACACTGTGAGAACTTCGTTTTCTCTTTCTGCCAATGTTAAAAGATGTCGCTTGGGTTCAAGACCACTGGAAAGAGTTTTCTGAAGACCATCAATCTAAAGCACAGGCGCTGTACTGTAGAGAATTCTGATCTGAAGCAGGGAATATTAAATAAAAGCATGTTTCTATTGAAGAACAATAATTATTAAATATTGCATACTCATATTATGATTCTTCAGTTTTTGTTTTTGTTTTGTTTTTTTTAACTTTTTTTTAATCCTTGTTTAAATATTTATGACGTGTCTTGGGAAGAACATGCAAATTTTCTTGAACAAACTTCAGCTGTATTTTGATATAATGTGTGATGGTGTGAATTTGTAACATAGTATTTTCACATAGTCATTTGATTTACCCTCAGCACTTTTCGCAGCGGTATCTTGGTCTGAGTTGCCGCTCCATTCACAAAAATGAAGAGAGGGCGGCTTCTCAAAACTATCCAACCTCCTCCTCTTTCTCAATGGCATCTCATTTTCCTCAGCAACACTAACGGGCTGATGGTTTTTAGCCGCATCGGTGCTGAAAGTTGAGGAGATGCTGCGGTAAGAGTCGTACACCTGAGCGCTAGAACTATGTTTTCTCTTCAGTGCCATAGTTGACTCGGGTAACTCCATAATACGAACAGCATCAGCAATGAGAAAACTGAGAAAACTGAGGATATGGTTTCACACTCTTGGCGGTGTTAAGATTATATTAGCGCACACGACGTTCTATTTCATTATGACGTCATCACATTCTATCCTGAGTGACGCTTTCGAATGCGCGTGAGCCTCAACTCTTCTCGCACCTGAGAAAAGGCTTGTTTCCTATTTTTCCTTAAATTATTTGTTATATAGGTAGGCCTATATTTAGGAAAATATTGCAACTTAAAACAATTTACCCCAAGGGTCAACCTTTCACTTCACAATAAAAACAATATTTTAACTATTTATATGAATTCCTGTGTCCATTAACAAAATATAAAACTTACAAAATACAACACAAATTTACAGACCACTATTATCCATTGACAACAAAAATGAGATAATTTAAGCTCAAAATAATTTAGTTTTAGTTAAAAAAAAAGTTCAGATCATGATATTGCAATATTACAGTTTTTCTCAGTCGATTTGACACATTTCTCCAAACTCAGATCCCTGTTCTCAAAACAGTTAACACAGTGATCTGAACACTGTAATTGTCCTAAACAGACTGTATGTTTTCATTCATTTCACACAAATTGCAAATCATGTGAATCCTTCTCTCAAAAAATTATGCACATTATGTTCTCAAATGTTTTTAGTTAATACATCCACCCAATACTTAATAAATCAGGAAAAAAACGATCACAGCTTTTTTTTATTGGCTTTACACAATTCACATTTATTTATGTAGCATTTGTCCAAACACAACAAACAAAACTCTGGAATTTGTCATATTAGCCCCAAACTGATATCTGCTTGATTAATATACACACAACACAGGAAATTCAGTTTTCCTATATGTTTACTCTTTTATCATAATTGCATTATGTAATAAGGAAAATATAAAAGGTATACATAGAGCAAGAAAATTTGCAAGAGAAAAGGGAAATAAAAATGTGTAAGTGTAAAGGTGGTGGTGTGGGTAGAGGAAGGGGTGTAATGAGAAGAAAAGGAAGAGTGGAACATGATGAAGGAGATCATACTGTATATGAGGAGAGAGGAGGAAGTACTCCAGAGGAGGATTGGAGAAGAGCCGAGACAGCGGGGTGGAAGGGAGGGAGGAGAGGTGGATTTCAAATGAAATCAGAATTACTCGAATTCAGTGGTTCTGAGTCCTGGACCTGAGGAGCCCTATCTGAGGATGCACGTCCTGATATTGCTGAGTTAGATGCATTCCTGTGTCAACATATTTTGTTGATCCTGGAACAACATTCCAGCCTGAAAATTTAGTCTTAACCCTATTCACCCTAAACCTAACCCTACCCATAAGATATCCCAAAAATCAGAGGGAAAATAGATGCATAACACTGATGTAGAAGCACCAATTCATGATTTTAAAGCCTAAACGGACATAATCTGTAAACTTGTCCCTCAAATCTGATTGGTTGATTTGAATCTTTTCCAGATCAACAAAATGTTGACCCAGGAACATGTTGAACTCAGCAATATCAGGTTATGCATTCTGGATTCAGCCCCCAAATTTAATTTTTTGTTTATAAGAAATTCAAGATGAAAACAACTTTTGAAAACAACGACTTTGGCATAATGATATGTTTGAATATACATCTGAACAAAAGTTGTTGAGATAATGGAAAAACTTTTGCTTTGCAATTGGTTTATTCTCAAATGTCAGGGTGGCACAACTGCAAATATTTTATTATCAACTGACAAGGTAATAACGTTAAGCCTGAAACTGTGATGCGACATCCAGAGGACCCAATAGATCATTGTGGCAGAGTGAAAAGGGTTGCAGATATCTCTCAAATACTGATGTAAACAGCTCATTTCACGAGTTCACACTTACAAATAATCAGATAGAAAAATGTATGCGTAGTAGTATGCGTATTTGGCGTGCTGTCCGAGGAGAGGGCTCCGAGCTCGGTATTTTGGCCCGAACCCAGATTAATCCCCCCATTCTGGTTAGTATTCGGGAAAGTAACTAGTGCAGGTGTGAGGAGACGGGGTGGTGGAGGATGCTGTCAAAAACTGGAGAGGATATGGTGTGAGTAGACCGGTCTTAGTATATATGCTTTCACTTGTGCTGATTGGGTAGATATGTTGATTACTGATTGCTGACAGCTGGCCGAGATGACGTGATGATTAGTCAGATTATTGGAACGTTGCTCCTCCCGAATTTTGTTAATAAAACATCATTTCACAAGTTCACACTTACAAATAATAGTAGAAAAAATGTATGGTAGTAGTATGATTATTTGGCGTGCTGTCCGAGGAGAGGGCTCCGAGTCGGTATTTTGCCCGAACCCAGATTACTCCCCCCAAAAATTGCAAACCAATGCAGGACAGCAGCCGGAACATTACTGATGACCCCAAAATTGCCTTGCTTAGGCTGAATGCTGCTAGAAGGGTTAGTAAGGACCGGTAGAGTTATCGTCATATGGATGAAGACATTGGACAGCGCTGAGCTCCTGCGGGAGCCGAGGCGACATCACTGCTGCGGCAGTGGAGGAATAGCGAAGAACTGAGCTCCTGCGGGAGCGAGGGAGCTGCGGCAGTGGAGGAATTAGCAGAACTGAGCTCCTGCGGGAGCCGAGGCACATCACTGCTGCGGCAGTGTGGAGAAATGGGCCTGAAGAACTGAGTCCGCGGGAGCTGAGGCGACATCACTGCTGCGGCAGTGAGGAATTAGCCAGAAGAACTGAGCTCCTGCGGGAGCTGAGGGACATCACTGCTGCGCAGTGGAGAAATAGCCGAACTGAGCTCCTGCGGGAGCCGAGGCACATTACAGCTGAGCTCCTGCGGGAGCGAGGCGACATCACTGCGCGGGCAGTGGGGGAAATTGGCCTGAAGAACTGAGCTCCTGCGGGAGCCGAGGCGACGTCCTGCTGCGGCAGTGGAGGAATTAGCCAGAACTGAGCTCCTGCAGTAGCCGAGGCGACATCACTGCTGCGGCAGTGGAGAAATTGGCCTGAAGAACTGAGCTCCTGCGGAAGCCGAGTGCCGACACTGCGCGGCAGTGGAGAGACAGCCAGAGGACTGAGCTCCTGCGGGAGCAGGCGACATCCTGCAGCGGCAGTGGAGAGAACAGCCAGAGGACTGAGCTCCTGCGGGAGCCGAGGGACGAATCACTGCTGCGGCCGTGGAGAGAACAGCCAGAGGAACTGACTCCTGCGGGAGCGAGGCGACATCACTGCAGCGGCAGTGGAGATGAAAAGCCAGAGGCATGAGCTCCGCGGGACGAGGCGACATCACTGCAGCGGCAGTGGAGAAATGGCTGAAGAACTGAGCTCCTGCGGGAGCCGAGGTGACAAACTGCGGCGTTGAAGAATTGGCCTGAAGACTGAGCTCCTGCGGGAGCCGAGGCGACATCACTGCTGCGGCAGTGGAGAGAACAGCCAGAGGAACTGAGCTCCTGTGGGAGCCGAGGCGAATCACTGCAGCGGCAGTGGATGAGAACAGCCAGAGGGAGCTTGCGGGAGCCGAGGTGACGACATGCGGGGTGGAGGAATTAGCCAGAACTGGCTGCGGGAGCCGAGGCGACATCACTGCTGCGGCAGTGGAGGAATTGCCTGAAGAACTGAGCTCCTGCGGGAGCCGAGGTGACATCACTGCTGCGGCAGTGGAGGAATTGCCAGAAATGAGCTCCTGCGGGAGCCGAGGCGACATCACTGCTGCGGCAGTGGAGAGAAAACCGCCAGAGGAACTGAGCTCCTGCGGGAGCCGAGGCGACATCACTGCAGCGGCAGTGGAGAGAACAGCCAGAGGCACTGAGCTCCTGCGGGAGCTGAGGCGACATCACTGCTGCGGCAGTGGAGAGAACAGCCAGAATAACTGAGCTCCTGCAGGAGCCAGGTGACATCACTGCTGCGGCAATGATAGAAATTTCCGTTATATGGAATGATGGTATTGGTTGAGTTGGATATGGTGGCTTGCAGGTATGTGTGAGAGAACGAGCTGGAGCTGAAACTAACGATAGGTGTTCGTTGGGATTCTTTAATATGGAAGCGATTAGATCGGATGTAGTTCTTAAGCTTCCAGTGACCAAATGTTTGAATCTGATGCTGGGAGTGGCCTTTTTGGGTGGCTGTAGTTGCTGCTCCTATGCAGAATGGATTGTAGGGTTCTAGGGAGGCAGCTTGAAGAATGAAGTTGAGAGAGGTGTCAAGGAGAGTTTTTTGCGGGTGGTTTATGGAAAATCAGCTCAGAATAAGTACCGGGGGGTGGAGAATGGGTCCTCTGGTGACAACAGCTTGAATTTTTAAGGATCTGATGTTGTTGGCAACATGGTTTGGTTCCAGGGCTGTAGCATTTGGTGGGATGGGCATCAGTGTAGTAGACAGGGTGAACTGCGTTTGCTTGTGGGACAGAGCAAGGAGGAAGAAAGGCCGGGACCGAGGCCGTTAGCGGAGGCAGCCTCACGCTCAGTCGGCCCCTGGAGCCAGGGGAGGGATGAGGAGGTTAGAAAAAGAGGGAAACTGAGAAAGGGAAATTGCGGCATCTGGGCCTGCACCGTTAGCGGAGGCAGCTTCACGCTCGGGTTTGCCCCTGGAGCCTGGGAAGGAACAGGGTGGTTAGAAAAGGAAGGGAAGGGAAAGTAGGACGTCTAGGCCTGTGCCGATAGCGGAGGCAGCCTCATGCTAGGGTCCGTAGTTGAACTGTAGACCAAAGACAAAAGAAGAGGTAGGGTGAAAGATGGCGGGATGAAATGGTTGAGACAGCTAAGCTTGCTTCACTAGTAGAGGCATCCTCATGTTTGGAGTGAAGGCGTTCACCAAGAGGGGCAGGCATCTTTGGATGGAGTGTGGCGCCGGTGAAAGCCGCAATGTGTGGCTAAGCAGAGGGAGGAAAATAGGGAATCTGGGGCACGGTCCAGGCTTGCTGCTGCTGCGGCCTGACGCTTGTTTCTAGCACATGAATTGAAGATACAAGAGTGAGGAGAGTAAGATGAAAGAGTGGCCTTGTGGAATTATCACATCATGAAGTTTAAGTAGCTGATCGAAGATAGTAATTCCTGTTTTAGAACAGTTTGGACTGTTTAGGAAGGTGGAAGCGAACATAAATATCCTATTGATTCCTTATGCCGTGAGGCCTGGATATTAGCTGTATTCTAGTTAAGGCCCAGAAATTCAATGGACGTGGCTGGACTCATAGTTTTATCTGGGGCGATTGGAAACCTGAGCTCAGCGAAACTGTGCAGGGAAGAGAGAGAAGTTATTAAAATTTTGTACATATTCTTATTTCTCGAAAAGGCCTGAAATCCTTGAAACCTGCATATATTCACCTCTGACACAATGGTTTGATACTGTAAAAGACAGTACTGTTGAACTGTCATTGGTTGAAAGATCATCAAACAGCAAAGTACAATATGATTTGGTTGATCCTTTGTTCTTTAAATGTTGCTGTGTCACAAGTACATTTATTTAGTAAAGATCAAAGAGAAATCTTGTAAAAGACATGCTTTGCATAATAAAAATGTGCACCTTGAATTTATTTTAATTGTGTTCAACAATCACTAAAATTTTACCATGAACACACTGCATGTATAACATGTTCATTTATATTTATTTATGTTGGTTTCTTTTCTATCCAGACCTGGAATTACTCAAATTCACTTCCAAACTGCAACGTAATAGTTTATTCACTGGTTATCTGTCTGGTTTGTTAAGTTACTTACAAATTATGCTCGTTATAAAACATACAGATGAAAAGGGAATGGTAGGATTTATTTAAATGCATCAAATAATGATTTGAAAAATTTTCCTACCAGTCTCTGCGTCTCCAATATTGAAGCAGTGGTTATACTTAAACATAAATACATATTATGACTAAGTTTCTAAGCGATTTTGTTGATAAATCGCTGGACAGCGAGGACAATAAGTTCCGAGTTTCAATGATTCTGTATGCATGTAATATTAACGTCATACGAGCATCAGCTGATGCGTGTTTAAACCCAATCGTGGCGTAATTTAAACGGCAAACTTTACAGAAACGTTTAAAACGTGGATTCCCTCGATCAAACATTATCAGATGGCATAACTGTGGAAATTAATTCAGTGACAGAAAATGAGAAGGATTTTAACTGTGCTTTTGCTGGGTTGAGCCGATGGGGTGGAAAGTGTCAGCTGGCTGGGACTGATATCTGCGCTGCGGCGCGGCTTTGCTGAAAAGCCTGCTGCGGCGGCCTGATGCTGGAGGAAGGCCCGTTTCTTCACGGGAAGAGGCGAAATTGCCCGAGACTCGAGCTTGGTGCTCGACTGCCTTGTTGTCCCATTTCTTTATGGCAGGCAAAGATAGACTGGGCAGAACTAGGAAATACACGGAAGGAGATCACGGATGTTTCGACCGCAGTGACCGAAAGTCGGCCTCGGCGTCTTGGCATGCGGGTACCACCGTTTTTGTTTGGCTGAAGTGCCCCCCGAGATGAATCGGCGGCGGTGTAATTGCTCCTAGTAAGGCAAGGATTGTGGCAAAGATACCTTGTGGACGAAAGATTTCTTCACGGACACACAGAGATTAATTTCGGACACGGTGGAACTTAGGGCGGTCAGATGCTGTCAAACTGTCGAGGAAATGGGTGAGTCGACCGTGTCTATATATATGCTTTCACTTGTGCTGATTGGGTAGATATGTTGATTACTGATTTGCTGACAGCTGGCCGAGATGACGTGATGATCTCAATTATGGAACGTTGCTCCTCCCGAATTTTGTTAATAAACATCATTTCAATATGGGTAGATATACAGTATATTTACAAATATCTGGTTGTACCACCTGATAAAAAGTAAAATAAATACACTTTGAAAAGTAACAACTAAAACTTGTTTAAACACATTGTTCATGAATCAAATATGCATTGCATCATTTTTAAAAGATTTTTTACTAAATATTTTTTGAAGCTTTATTTTGCTCAATACCCATATAGGCTAATAAATCAACAATTACAATATTAATAAATGTGTATTTTTGTTAGTGTATTTGTACATCCACAGCTGAAAATGTTCTAAAATCAACAGACAATACGCCTGTAGTTTTGATGTTAGTATTTTTATAAATAGTAAAGCTCATGTAAGCATTGAACATCCAAGTGGTTCAGAAAAATGTAATTAATGCCTTATGTGTATGAATTACTTGACTTCTCTTCTTAGATTTTTTTTTGATTGGATGTTTTGAACTTTTGTTACCAGCTACTGTTTATTCATCATAATCTTACTATATATTTTTTAAAAAAAAGAGCTGTGGCTTAAAGACCATGGGGACATGGCCAAACCAGCTGAGAACCAATGGTGATAAGATATTCCACAAAAGTATCTCACCTGCATATCTGCCAGAAGATGGAGCTCTAGGAAACCTTCTAGTTCAGTCTCAGTTCAGTTTTTAAAAACAAGACACCTTACATTGAGTCCCTTATACTCTAGTAGAGAACTGTGAGTCTTGAGTCTCAAAGTCATTGACTCTTATAGTGCAGATGTTGCTCCTGGTATTCATTTTATTTTCTCTGCTAAAAGGTGAGTGATTCATAATTACTGCTGAAATGTTTTCCCCTTTTTTATGCTGTTGATAATTTAAAATTTTCCATTAGAATGAGTCATTTTTGTTTGTTTTGTTGTTGTTAAAACAGAGAAATCTGCTGCAGACGTGATAACACCATTATTAACAGACAAGCATGTTTCGGAAGGAAAATGTTACAGTGATCTGCAAATACACTGTCAGTGTTAATAATTTGCAGTGGTACCGTCAGTATCCCGGATCCAAACCTGAACACCTAATATCGTTCTTTGAGACCAATTCAGAGCCCTCTCTCCGTCTGACCGCTGAAGCCGATAAAGCCAACAAACAAATGAATCTGACGATCTCTTCTACAGAAGTGAAAGACTCTGCCATGTACTACTGTCCCCTGGAGCCCACAGTGACAGGAAACACTACTGCACCCTACAAAAACTCAATGAGAATTATACATTTTGCCATGTGTGGTAAAATACATTACATATACATTTTCCCTTTGCTTACATCTGCCACGTGTGGTATGATGATCTGGGCCACATGTGCCGTGGAATGATGGCACTTGGAGGGACTGCTCCTGTTTGCCAGATCTGAGCCACAAGCAGGCACATAGCAATGCCACATGTCAGCCAAGAGCAAAAACATAACCAGAATTGGACCTTATCTGAGCCACAAAATCTTTTATATTATTTATAGAATCATCTAGCATTAACAAGCCTGTTTACAAGCATAATCTCTGAAGGAATAAGAAACAAAAAAGGAGACAAACAGAAACACAAGAGTTACAACTGACTTCAGCCACAGGCTTAGATGAAATCAACTGGTCAGCTGGTGTGTGGTGATCGCACTGGCGCCGTTGTACTGTGGCTGCCGTCGCATCATCCAAGTGGGTGCGCACACTGGTGGGATGAGGAGAGACCCGCTATGATTGTCAGCGCTTCGGGGTACAGTAGTACATATGAAAGCGCTATATAAATGCCTCATTCATTCACCTCATTCAACTGAAGATAAAAACATTTAATCTCCGATCTCAGCAGAGGAGGTTTAAACAACTCCACAAACAGCTTCACATATAAACTTCAATGCCATTTGTGTTTTGTTTCCTAACAAGATTTTAAGGACAGTTGATTTTGTTCTGTTATGAGATCTCATTGTCGGTCAGTTTTTAGTGTCAATCGGTTTCAATTTCAAAGAAAGCCGGTTTTGTTTTGTTACAATTTTTCAATGACTGTTACGAAATTTCAATGACATCTGTTTTATTCGGTTATGAGATTTCAGTCGCACACATTCGGTTTTCATTGTCAGTCAGTTTGGTTCATTTACGAGATCCTCAATACAATATGTTTTTTTTTCTTCAAGATTTCAATGACAGATGGTTGTTTGTTTCATTACAAGACTTCAGTGATGGTCCAGATTTGTTCTGTTACAAGATCTCAATGACCGCCAGTTTTGTTCGGTCACAAGATCGCAACGACGGTCAGCTTTGTAACTTTACGAGATTTCATGACGGATGTTTTGTTCAGATATGAGTTTTCAGTGATGGTCGATTTTATTCGGTTACGAGATTTCAGTGGCGTCCGGTTTTGTTTTGTAAGGATCATGTGACACTGAAGACTGGAGATATGCTGTGTGTCACGCCACCTCGTATTTACCGGAATCTTAGATGACAACGACTCGGATGTTATATTCGGAGCTGTTCACGTCCTTGGACTGGGAATTATGCATTTCCATGGCAACTACTATCAATGAATCTACTTCGTCAGGTGGTACAGCGGCCACATGGTACATCTGGAGCTTTCAGAAAACTCCCAGTTTTCAAGCTGTAATTACGAGCTCTACGGGACGTGAGCGTTTTTTACCAGCTAGAATCTCGTAACTACAGGAATTACGAGGCCGTGTGAACACACCTTAATGGCATTGAAAATTCATCTTTATATCACAGAAATAAATGATATTGTAAAGTATATTAAAATAGAAACCATTCATTAAAATTGTAATAATTTTTCACATATTTTGTTCTTCCATGCAAGTTGTAAGAAATAAATAATCTATACAATCACTTGTACTATAAAACTAACTAACTGCATGGTAGGTGTTAACACAGGAATTATTGTTGCCCCAGGTTACACCCCTTATGTTCTGGGGGTTTATTTAACCCTTTATTCAGTAGAGTTATGACAACGTACTGGGGTGTTCGGAGATATGTGATGTTGCTGTCTACTGTTTTACACCAGGATGACACCCTAATATAGTACAGCTTATTGTGATTATACTGGGGCATTTTTGACCACTTAAGCCCACAAGTTGATCAGACTTGCTGGCCTCTCTACACCTCTTCCAGCAGCTACCCAGTCTACCACCCAGTATCTTTGTTAAACAATCATTTTCTTTCTTGTTAATGTATAAT
>JAOTNS010000904.1:0-87297 GCA_028476615.1 Culter alburnus
AACGACCCAGGGTGGGAGGGCTAGGAGGAGAGGTGGATTTCAAATGAAATCAGTATTAACCCAATTTAGTGTTTCTTATCCTGGACCTGGGGAGTCCTATCTGAGGTTATGAGGGCATTCCGGATTCAGCCCCCCTAAAAAGTTTTTTTTTTTTTTTTTTTTTTTTTCTTTAAATAAGAAATGGTTTTATTTGTAAGAAATTCAAGATAAAATACTTTTGCTTTGGCATAATGTTATGTTGAATATACTATAACACATTTTTATAAATATCTGTAGTTTTAAAGCTGTTGAGGTAATTGAAAAACTTTTGCCAAGCAATATTCTCCAATGTCAGGGTGCACATATGCAAATATTTTATTATCAACTGACAAGGTAATAACGTTAAGCCTGATACTGTATGCAACATCCAGAGGACCCCAAAAGATCATGTGGCAGAGTGAAAAGGTTTGTAGATATCTCTCAAATATTGATAAAAACAGCTAATTCCAAGTATGGGTAGATACATATTTACAATATTTGGTTGTAACACCTGACAAAAAAAGTAAATAAAATAATAATAAATAATTTAAACATTTTGAAATGTTATGTAACAACTGAAACGTGTTTACATTGTCCATGACTCAAAATATGCATTACATTGAAAATTTTTAAAAATATTTTTTTTTAAGCTTCATTTGCTCAATGACCCCTATATCAAAACCTGTTGGAAAACATTACAATAAATGTGTATTTCATTAGTGTTTTGAACATCTAAAGCTGAAAGTGTTCTAAAATCATGAGAGAAAAAACACTTGTAGTTTTGACTAGAAAAATGCAGTGCTTTATTTTGCAGTAAACTTGAACTGTTTGGCTAAGGTTAAAGTGAGTTTAGATCACTGTGTTAACTTTTTGAGAGCAGTTACATTACTTTAGAGAAATGTTATATATATATATATATATATATATATATATATATATATATATATATATATATATATATATATATATATATATTAACAATTTCTAACTGACATTTCAGTGGTAGCATGCCATATACTGTAGGACTTCAATGGAAAATAAAATGTAAAATTAAACTAATATAAAGCAAGTTATACAGAAAATCATTTATAAGCTAAAAAAAGTAATCACTCATTTCCTTTCATGGCTGCACAGGAAAGATGAACTACATAAGTTGAAAAAAGTTGACCAGACTACAATAAACGGATGAAAATACCACAGTAGATGATTCGTGCCATATTCTGCTTACATTATTAACGTTTCTTAAAATTGCAAAGGCACTTCATTTCAGAAAACCGTCAACAGTTCAAGCAAAAATGCTCATGAGAAACGTTTTAAAATAGCGCACAAATTAGTTGTGAAAAATAATTCTCACCTCCCTTACAGAAAAAACACATGAACTTCACATGTGATCACATGTTTTCCACATGTGATCACATGTGAACTTATATGATCACATGTGAGCAACATGTCACCACATGTAAACAACATTTCACCACATGTGAACAACATTTCACCACATGTGACAACATTTCACCACATGTGAACAACATTTCACCACATGTGACAACATGTCACCACATGTGAACCACCACATGTGAACCACCACATGTGAAAAACATGTCACCACATGTGAACAAAGTTTGAACATAATGGAGCAAGTGGCACATATGGAAAACATGTTACTAGCCTATAGGTTATAATGTGGAGCACATGTGGAATATATTTTCACATGTTGTAATGTTTTAATATGTGAATTGTGTTAGCACATCACAAATACTGTACATTTCAGCTTCAGAAGTTCAGACAATTTTACTGGATCTTTTAATCTTGTTTAAAATTGATATCTATGTTACAGTTTTTCTCAGTTGCTTTTGTGCATTTCTCACATCACTATTTACATTTGCACAACAGTTAGTTCAACCACCACAACATTTAGTCATTTGTGCACATCACAGTAGCAGTTTCTCATTCCCAACAAATTGCAAATGCTTTTGGACATGCATCAATTGCTTTCACAACTCTGCTGTTTTATAACATTATCAGTGCTTATGTCATGTCAGTCAAAATTAACTATACTTGTGAATGCTGAATAGTTATTCCATGTAAAACTAATAGTCCTCATTTCATTGCCTGAGTCATTACATACAAAAATGTTGAACTAGTTGTGATGTAGATGAAATTATGAGGCCAGAGAGGAACGTCTGGAGGAGCATGAATGATTACAGTACTATGTATGTTGTATGTTCAATTCCAATATACTGCAATACTGTTTACAGATGTGCACAGCTCTACCCAAAGGGAGTTTATGCTTGTTGTAAATAAGGGTGCATTTTTAGCCCGCAGTGTGAACAAATTAGAATTGCAAAGAGCATATACAGTAAAAATATGAAACACATATTCAGTGTCTTGTACTCAGTTACCTCATTAAATACAGTAATGTGTAACTTTACTGTATTTTTCGAATGGCTGTGCAAATAGTATATAGTGCTGTCTTGAGCATTTTCAGGTAGTGTCAACAAGATCTTACTTTTTTTTGCATTGGAAAACATTTACATGCTGTCTACCATCATGGTCTTGCTGGTGATGCTGGTCAACCAGCATGGTCTATGCTGGGATGCTGGTCACCATCATGGTCTCGCTGGTGATGCTCAACCAGCATGGTCTCGCTGCTGGTGGTCTGCTGGTGATGCTGGTCAATGGTCTCGCTGGTGATGCTGGTCTACCACATGGTCTTGCTGGTGATGCTGGTCAACCAGCATGGTATGCTGGTCTACCAGCATGGTCACCAGCATTTTCTTGTTTTATTTTAGCTCATTACCCAGCTAACAATGACCTGCCGGTCCGCCAGCGTTTTTTGGGCGGCACAAAGTCAGCGGCTTGAAACGGTCGCCACCGTCGGCACACCATCGCAAGCCGACCAATCTGAAAATGCCGTCAATCTGACAGCGTTTTTTGGGTGGCACATCACCAGCGGTTTGCCGCTGCTGGGCCACCGTTGGTACACCAGTGGCAAGCCGATAATCGGTCCAGTTTCTACTAAGCGCTTACAGGACATCTTTTTTGATAAGTGTGTATTTATTTTATATTATTTTAGTTAAAAAATCTGAAAGTCTGAATAAAAAATATTAAGACTGACTTAATATCTATATCAAAAACTTGGTATAAAAAAACTGCCTATGGGCACGCTTTCAAATAAAATAACGTGGTTGAATGTTTGTAAAAAAAATAAATAAATAATTAAGTTATAAAAGTTACACACTTATTAAGTTATAAAAGTGCCACAATTGTCCCACTATGCTGGGGTGGCATTTTGCTCCTATAGGGTCATAAAACTACAAAATGAGTTTTAAATTCATGATTTAATATTAATGAGATTTTTTTTATGTAATGTTTTATTCTAGATGTTTATTTATGTAAGTGCTGCATGACTGTGACGTGTTTTAATGCGTGTGCGCGCCGAACCGCTTTCAAACACTGGAGCGGCGCAGAGTTGCCATGGAAACGGAGAAACAACAACTGACAAGCAGCAAAAACAGCAGCCTCTCGCTGTTGTTTTCACTTCTTTCAGGTGAGTTTAGTCGCTAAAATCACACGAATAACACACACAACTGTTCTTGACACTTCTCTAACATGTAATTGACACACTTATGTTGAATATTTACTTTACAGAAACAGTTTAGTGTCTTCGAAAAACTCCGTTATCATCTCCGTTAGCATCCCGTTTTCAGAAGAGGTAGGCTAACTCTAACGATCGATTTGTTTATAATAGTTTAGGCTTTTAATCACATCTTTATGTGTAGATGATGTGTAGAGGTTTATGTGTAGAGGTTTTGATAGTTTTGTAAAGGTTTTGCTGTCTATGGGTGATTAGAAGCTGGCTAATTTATAAACGTAAATGTAGCCTACTGTTAATCGGTGACGTAACTTGCAGGAGCACAAGTTTTCAAAAGCGTTTTGATCTCTCATGGTAAACAAATATTGATAAACATTGTTCTGTGATTTCAGCAGCGACAAAATAACCCCTCTACAACAGAGGGAAAGCTCAGAAGATTTCAGCATTTCTGAAGGAACCTGCTGACAGGAAGGAAACACAGGTGAAACTCACCAATTAACTCCATATCCATTTTTTCCACAATATTTTTTACCTATACCATGCATCTGTTATTTTCTTTTTTATTTTCTCAAATTTACAGTTTTTATTTATTTAATTTGTTTTAAGAAGGCTTTGACATCCAAATGTAAGTGACACTGTATGAGCAATATTTAATGAATAAGTAAACAAAAAATAAATTCAGTTTATGTGTATTCTTCTTTTCCTGCTGTAGCTTCTTTTCTTTTAATGAACCTGGCATTGAATAATAATATTGTTGGCTCTGTGACAAATTGTTTATGTTCCTAGATCCTTCCCTGTTGATGCCCTGCACCATAGCAGAGTTGGAGCGGATAAA
Source organism: Culter alburnus (assembly GCA_028476615.1). Taxonomy (NCBI): domain Eukaryota; kingdom Metazoa; phylum Chordata; class Actinopteri; order Cypriniformes; family Xenocyprididae; genus Culter; species Culter alburnus. The sequence goes on from JAOTNS010000904.1 coordinate 4,449, forward strand.
AAAGTTCCTGTCGGACCAAATGACTAGTAAGTAAAGCCTCTTAAACATACACTAATGTTCAAAAGTGTGGGGTCGATAAGATTTTTAATGTTTTTAAAGTATCTTCTGTTCACAAAGGCTGCGTTCATTGGATCAACATACAGTAAAAACAGTAACATTGAAATATTACAATTTAAAATACTTTTTATTATGTGAATATATAGTAAAGTGTAATTTATTCCTGTGATCAAAGCTGAATTTTCAGCATCATTACTCCAGTCTTCAGTGTCACATGATCCTTCAGAAATAATTCTATTATGCTGATTTGATGCTCAAGAAACATTTCTAATTATTATCAATGTTGAAAACAGTTGTGCTGCTTCAGTTTTTTTTTTTTTTTTTTTTTTTTCTCAGGATTCTTTGTTTAATAGAAGTTAAAAAAGAACAACATTTTTTTGAAACAGAAATATTTCCTCTCACTTTTGGTCAATTTAATGCATCCTTGCTGAATAAAAATGTGAATTTCTTTAAAAAAAATTTATATATATATATATATATATATATATTTATTGACCCCATTAGAGTACACTACAGTTTATAGGTTTGGGACCAACAAATCCTGTGGGGAAAAAAAAATAAATAATAGTGACCAGCATACCAGCACAAGCATCCCATGCTGGTGGTCACCAGCATACCAAAACACAACATATGCTGGTCACCAGCATACCTCCCATGCTGGTGGTGACCAGCATACCAGCACCAAAACACAACATATGCTGGTCCAGCATACCAGCACAGCATCCCATGCTGGTGGTCACCAGCATACCAGCACCAAAACACAACATATGCTGGTCACCAGCATCCCATGCTGGTGGTGACCAGCATACCAGCACCAAAACAACATATGCTGGTCACCAGCAAACCAGCACCAAACACAACTTATGCTGGTCTTGCTGGAATGGGATGCTGGTGCTGGTATGCTGGTCTATGCTGGTTTTTCCAGCAGGGCTGCTGTTCCCCGGAATGCTGTTCACCTCTTGCACCTCTTGTTCGAGTTGTTAGTTTCCGCAGTCGATACGTCAGTGACTGACTCTGATGTGGTCTGGGCAGTGACAGCCCAAGCAATGCGATGCGGTAACGGAAACAGAAAAGATTAGTTCATTTCTCGAGTCCGCGGGTACGAGTCGTTCGTTCATCAAGTCCGATCAAGTCACAGCTCCATATTAGGGCACGGATATGCAGTCTGTACCGGCGGAAACGGAAAAGATTAGTTCATTTCTCGAGTCCTCGGGTCCGAGTCGTTCGTTCAAGTCCCCATAGGCTGAATACAGAAACAGAAATGATTAGTTCATCTCTCGAGTCTTCGGGTCCGAGTCTCGTTCTTTGTCACGTGACCGCTTCCCGGTCCAGTGTCTCGCAAAATATACAACATTACATTCGGATTATAGACTGTATATTTTACTATATTTAAGAATTATCATAAAATTATCAAAATAAGTCTGCAATAAACATCTGAACAAAAAGAAGTTCCATCTTGTTTGTGTAAGAATATTTTTATTGTTAAATGTGGGTTTTTATTATTTAAATTATTTAAAATAATATTATTATAAACGAGGACTCGAGAGATGAACTAATCATTTCTGTTTCTGTATTCAGCCTATGGGGACTTGAACGAACGACTCGGACCCGAGGACTCGAGAGATGAACTAATCTTTTCTGTTTCCGCCAGTACAGACTGCATATCCGTGCCCTAATATGGAGCTGTGACTGATGAACGACTCGGACCCGCGGACTCGAGAAATGAACTAATCTTTTCTGTTCCCGTAGTATGCTTATGAGATGTTGCGCATGCGCGGTCAACACAAAATGAACGAATCGCTCTCTGAGATGACTCGTTGTCCCGAGTCATATTTAAGACTCGTTCAAAATGAACGAATCGTTCATGAACGACACATCACTATTTTACGGTCTATGCTCGCAATGCGGAGCCAGGCGAAAAATAAACGCGCCATTTTATTTCTCCATTTAATAAACAGATAGGTATTTGTTGTAAAAGAAATACAGTTACAATTTCAAGGATTTTCAAGCACTTTATCCAAAATTCAAGCACTTTTCAAACCTTGAAAACACATCATCAAAATTCAAGCACTTTCAAGGATTTCAAGCACCGTACGAACCCTGCATATACGTAGACATAAATAGAATACTCTGAGTCAGATACAAATCTTTATATGCTATGTTTTTACCTCACTAGAAATCCTTAGAGTCATTAGAACTCCCATTTTGGATGGCTTCTAGAGGGCATGCTGTAGGTGCGCACAGGATATGATTGGCTACTACCAATATAACATATCATATACGATCCTGAAATCCATAAAGAAAATAAATAAAACTTTACTTTATCAGGATAGTTTACTTTATTTATTAAGTTTACTTTATCAGGATAGATGTTTGCACTGCCCTAATCTGATTGTTTTACTATCCCAAAACAGGAACCTGCTGAAGGAGACACAGAGGACTGAAACGACATTCCACACATTCAGAAACTCACAATTCATATTTTTATATTGGTTTTGCTTTTTTTGTTTTAAAAATTCATATTCACATTTGTATTTCTAATGAAATTAAATAAAATAATTGTTTATAAATAAAGAATTGTAAATAAATTTGAATTGTTTGTTTTAATGTTGGGAAACATGGCTATAGGCCCTACATAAGAACATGCTATCATTTTTGTTGTTGTTTTGTTAGAAATGATTGTTGATGGGTTTCAAATGTTATTCCAAGGATCGCACATGGGAATGTACATGTTTCACATGTGATCTGGGTTTCACATGGGAATATACATTTCACATGTGATTACATGGTTTCACATGGAATTTAAGGGTTTAACACGTGATCACATGGTTTTCACATGGGAATATGCGTTTCACATGTGATTACATGGGTTTCACATGGGAATATAAGGGTTTAACATGTGATCACATGGGAATATACATTTCACATGTGATTACTTGGGGTTCACATGAGACTTTATGGGTTTCACATTCCATCACATGGGTTTCACATGGGATATACATTTCACGTGTGATTACATGGTTTCACATGGGAATGTATGCGTTTCACATGGCTATTTTATACATGTTTCACATGTGATTTCATGGGTTTCACATGGGAATATACACATGTTTACATGGGTTTCACATGGGAAAACATGGGTTTCACATGTGTTTCACATGGGAAAACATGTGTTTCACATGTGTAAATGTTCCAAAGCACACATTTCCCATGTGAAAAACATGTGATCACATGTGAACACATGTGCTTTTCACATGTGATCACATGTTAAATTTCACATGTGCATTTTGTCACATGTGATCACATGTGCTTTTCACATGTTTTCACATGTTAAATTTCACATGTGCAAAAATCACATGTGCATGTGGTCACATGTGACCACATGTGTTTTTGCACATGTGAAGTTCATGTGTTTTTTCTGTAAGGGCTGATCATCACAATCATCAAAGTTCAGTCTCTCCCTCTGCGCATGCGTGAGTGTGTGTGTTCCACTGGTGTCCAGACTAATGATGCTCTCACTGCAAGGTCTGGCGTATTTCAGATCACTCTTTCTGGAGTCAGTGGTTCTGCAAACCTCATAATTGTACACGTGCTGTAAAGTTCCTGTGCCGCCTACGTCTGCGTAAAGAGGCGGATAATACGGAATAACCGGAAGATTCGCTCCAGATTTAAAACATGCGCTCGCGTCTCCATCTGTAGCATTTGACTGACAGTATGGCAATGATAGACACGATAAAGAGAAATGAAACTACAGCCAAGGCCAAGACCAGATAGAAAGTCAGGTTGTCGTTGTATTCCTTGTCGTGCGTAAAGTCAGTGAACTCCGAGAGCACTTCAGGGAAGCTGTCCGCCACCGCCACGTTAACATTGACTGTAGCTGATCGAGAGGGCTGCCCGTTGTCCTCCACTACAACAGTGAGTCTTTGTTTGACAGCATCTTTATCTGTGACTTGGCGAACAGTTCTTATTTCTCCATTCTGTAAGCCCACTTCAAACAGCGCCCTGTCTGTGGCTTTGTGCAGTTTATATGAGAGCCAGGCATTCTGACCAGAGTCCACATCAACAGCCACCACTTTAGTCACCAGATAACCCACATCTGCCGAACGAGGCACTATTTCAGCCACCACATTTGCGCCTGACTGGACCGGATACAGAACCTGAGGCGCGTTGTCATTCTGATCCTGAATGATTTTCACGCTCACGTTGCTGCTGAGAGGAGGAGAGCCTCCGTCCTGCGCTTTTACGCGGAACTGGAAATCTTTGATCTGCTCGTAATCGAAAGATCGCACTGCATGTATGACTCCACTATCAGCACTAACGGACACTAACGAGGAGACGGGCACTCCGTTAACCGACGAGTCCTCCAGAATGTAAACACGCGGGCGTTCTGGTTAAAATCTGCGTCTCTGGCTCTGACTGTGAATATGGAAAGACCCGGTGTGTTGTTTTCTTGAACAGAGGCCTCATATGAGCTCTTCTCAAAGACGGGCGCGTTATCATTCACATCTGATATCTGTAAGGAGAGAGTGACGCTGCTGGAGAGAGAGGGCACGCCCTCATCAGAGCACGTCACACTGATGTTATACTCAGACTCTCGCTCTCGATCTAAATCACCATCTGTGACTAAACTGAAGAAATTATTATTTGTTGATTTAAGCGTAAAAGGGATATTATCGTTAATGGAGCACTGAACCTTACCATTCTCACCAGAATCCGAGTCTTGGACATTCAGCATAGTCACAACAGTGCCGGGTTTTGAATTCTCCGAAAGAGTACTTGCTTTTGACATTATTAATTATGGTTTGTGTCATTTATATCAATTATATCAACAATCACTTTGCATGTGTCAGAGTGGCGTCCGGGGTCTCTCGCTTGGACATCAATTTGATAATGTTTAACTCTTTCATAATCAGTGTCGCCAGATAATCTTAAACACTCCCTCATTTCTGTCTATTTCAAAGTGATTAGTGGACCCACCAGACGTTTTCGCAATATGATATTCTATTTACCATTTTGCCCTTGGTCAGCATCCGATGCTTTAACTGTAGTTAAAATCGTACCTTTTGGAGAATTTTCTGCAATGCTGGTCTTATAAACTGGCAGAAAACAAACTGGAGCGTTATCATTTGCGTCCTCAACTGTGATTATAATCGGAATTGTTCCAGACATCTGTGGTCTCCTCCGTCCACGGCAGTAAGTAAAAGCGAAATATGTTCCTGTTTTTCTCGATCTAGAGTTTTTGTAGATCATTTCAACATTTTTGTGCCATCTGGCATATCCTGAGTCTTTAAGATAAATGATCCGCGGGCTGTAAAAAATAACTCTGTACGCCATTAAACCCAACGTCATCATCCACTGCTGTCTCTAAAACAAATTTAGCTCCTGTCGAGATGATTCGCTTATATCAAATTTAATCTTTAACTGCAAAAACGGAGCGTTATCATTTACGTCTAAAATCTCAACTGTAACGCTATAAAATCCATAGGATTTTCCAAGGTAATCTGAAAATGCAGCGCGCAAGGCGTTGTCTGTCCGCACAGCGCCTCTCGGTCTATTCTCTCTTTGATAAGGAGGACTCCTCTTTCTTTATTCAGCTCGATGTATTCAGCGCTGTCTCCTGTATAAATACGCGCTTTACCCGATTTCAGTCTCTTTAAATCTAAACCCAAATCCTGCGCTATGTTCCCGACTAAAGAGCCTTTCGCCATTTCTTCAGGAATGGAGTAACTGACCTGCCCGAGAGCTGAACTGAGAGAGAGAAACCAAATAAACAGCAGTACTTGCCGCGCCATTGTTCTGTCCGACATTTTGCAGAAGACCACGAGATGAAGATTAAAGATGAAAGCAAAGAAATCAGTCCAGAAAACTGGAGGAAATCATGTATATGTCCAAAGTGAAAAGATCAAGAAAAGTATATAAATCCAAGAGAAGATATTAAATACAGTTTCTCCGTGATTTTCCTTCTCTCTCCTCTTCAGACTGCGCTCTCAGCTTCTCTCTCTCTCTAATAATATGGAGATGATGGGGGTGGAACTGCAGCAGATCTGCTCTCTAAACTGACATATTGACCAACAGCGGCACTATGAGTCCAGTCTGATGAACTACAGAAAATGTGAAATTCACAAACATTTATCTCAGTGTCAGACATATCTGAGAAAATAAATTTACTAAAAGTTTTGAAGTATAAAACCAACAAATGTCCATATAAATACAAATCTATAAAACAACGATTGTATGAGTTTGTGTAAATAAATAATAAGGGAGGAAAACAAACAAATATTTCGTGTTTGCTCAAAGTTTTGATCAGGCCATATCTGTGTGTGAACAATGATCAGACAGACAGGGAGGAATACCTTAAATACAATAATACAAATACGAAATATCTAATCAATAATTATATAGTGTATAGATTACTTTTGAACAGGAGGACAAATTAATAAGCAGTTGAAAATGTAATAAAGATGGTCTGCTGGAAAGAGATGCAGCAGAATGTAAGAGAAAAATAACAGCGTCACCGCGTTTCAGGACCATGGTCAGGGAAGCAAATGCAAACGCTGAATAGAGTTTCTCACTTCTTGACAAAAAACAAGTGAAAGTCATGCAAGGAAAAAATAAAATAAAACGGCAAATAACGAACTGTGCATACCACAGGTTAATAATGTTAACCTTATTGTTAACTGACACATTTCAGTGGCAACGTGCCATTTACTGCAGGACTTCAGCTGAAAACAAAATGTAAAAACAAACAAATAAAAAAGGAATCGACTTAAGATATCAAAGGGAAAAAAGTCAGTCGGAAGCTGAAAAACAAGCTGCCATTTTCTTTCTTTCATGGCTGTGCAGGAAAGATGAACTACATAAGAACAACACTTGGACAAACACTAGACCTCAAACAAAAGAGAATAAACATTTGAGGTACACAACTGCAATAAATGCTAAACTAAAAAAATTGACCAGACTATAATAAACGGATGAACATACAACAGCAGATGATTCGTGCCATTTCCTGCTAAAATAATTTAAACATTTCTTAGAATTGCAAAAACACTTAATTTTAGAAACCAGTCAGCGACCGAGTCAACAGTTCAAGTTAAAATTCTCAATTATGAGAAGCGTTTTAAAATATCACATAAATTAGTTAGAAAAAAAAATCTCACCTGATCATCACAATCATCAAAGTGCAGTCTCTCCCTCTGCGCATGCGTGAGTGTGTGTGTTCCACTGGTGTCCAGACTAATGATGCTCTCACTGCAAGGTCTGGCGTATTTCAGATCACTCTTTCTGGAGTCAGTGGTTCTGCAAACCTCATAATTGTACACGTGCTGTAAAGTTCCTGTGCCGCCTACGTCTGCGTAAAGAGGCGGATAATACGGAATAACTGGAAGATTCGCTCCAGATTTGTAAAACATGCGCTCGCGCCTCCATCTGTAGCATTTAACTGACAGTATGGCAATGATAGACACGATAAAGAGAAATGAAACCACAGCCAAGGCCAAGACCAGATAGAAAGTCAGGTTGTCGTTGTATTCCTTGTCGTGCGTAAAGTCAGTGAACTCCGAGAGCACTTCAGGGAAGCTGTCCGCCACCGCCACGTTAACATTGACTGTAGCTGATCGAGAGGGCTGCCCGTTGTCCTCCACTACAACAGTGAGTCTTTGTTTGACAGCATCTTTATCTGTGACTTGGCGAACGTTCTTATTTCTCCATTCTGTAAGCCCACTTCAAACAGCGCCCTGTCTGTGGCTTTGTGCAGTTTATATGAGAGCCAGGCATTCTGACCAGAGTCCACATCAACAGCCACCACTTTAGTCACCAGATAACCCACATCTGCCGAACGAGGCACTATTTCAGCCACCACATTTGCGCCTGACTGGACCGGATACAGAACCTGAGGCGCGTTGTCATTCTGGTCCTGAATGATGATTTTCACGCTCACGTTGCTGCTGAGAGGAGGAGAGCCTCCGTCCTGCGCTTTTACGCGGAACTGGAAATCTTTGATCTGCTCGTAATCGAAAGATCGCACTGCATGTATGACTCCACTATCAGCACTAACGGACACTAACGAGGAGACGGGCACTCCGTTAACCGACGAGTCCTCCAGAATGTAAGACACGCGGGCGTTCTGGTTAAAATCTGCGTCTCTGGCTCTGACTGTGAATATGGAAAGACCCGGTGTGTTGTTTTCTTGAACAGAGGCCTCATATGAGCTCTTCTCAAAGACGGGCGCGTTATCATTCACATCTGATATCTGTAAGGAGAGAGTGACGCTGCTGGAGAGAGAGGGCACGCCCTCATCAGAGCACGTCACACTGATGTTATACTCAGACTCTCGCTCTCGATCTAAATCACCATCTGTGACTAAACTGAAGAAATTGGTATTGCTGGATTTCAGAGAAAATGGAATGTTTTCACTAATAGAACACTGAACTTTCCCATTTTCCCCGAATCAGGATCCTGAACATTTATCATTATAACCACCGTGTCAGATGGAGAATTTTCAGCTATTACGTTTGTTTTGGACATGATATTGATAACTGGCTTGTTATCATTGATATCAATGACATCAACTATGATTTTACAGGAATCAGTCAGACCACCGTGATCACTTGCCTGAACGCGTATCTCGTAATTACGAGCTTTTTCAAAATCTATTAATCCGACCACCGTAACCTGCCCGTTTTCTTCATTTATGTCAAATAACTGCTGAGCATCATCTTCCATGTTTGCAATGGAATACTCTATTTTACTATTTACACCCTCATCGGCGTCAGTTGCGCTCACTGTTGACACAATAGTGTCTTTTGGCGCATTCTCGGTTACAGTCGCTTTATACACTGACTGCGAGAAAACAGGAGCATTGTCGTTTACGTCTAAAACAGTAATGTGAATCTCTATACTGCCTGACAACTGAGGATCTCCTCCATCAACAGCTGTGAGCACTAATATTACATCATGCTGCTTTTCACGGTCTAAAGGCTTTTGTAGAACCATTTCGACATTTTTCCCATCTCCTGGTTGATTTTTAAATTTAAGATTAAAATTATCAGTTGGTTTTAGTGTATAGCTTTGAAGGCCGTTGATTCCCACATCGAGATCTATAGCAGGCTCTAACATAAATTTAGATCCCAAAATGGCTGATTCGCTGATTCTAAAAATAATCCTACTCTTTTTAAAACTGGGAGTATTGTCATTAATATCTACTATTTCAATGGTAACGCTAAAAAATTCCATCGGGTTTTCTAGAATAATCTGTAAATGCAGCGCGCAAGGCGTTGTCTGTCCGCACAGCGCCTCTCGGTCTATTCTCTCTTTGATAAGGAGGACTCCTCTTTCTTTATTCAGCTCGATGTATTCAGCGCTGTCTCCTGTATAAATACGCGCTTTACCCGATTTCAGTCTCTTTAAATCTAAACCCAAATCCTGCGCTATGTTCCCGACTAAAGAGCCTTTCGCCATTTCTTCAGGAATGGAGTAACTGACCTGCCCGAGAGCTGAACTGAGAGAGAGAAACCAAATAAACAGCAGTACTTGCCGCGCCATTGTTCTGTCCGACATTTTTGCAGAAGACCACGAGATGAAGATTAAAGATGAAAGCAAAGAAATTAGTCCAGAAAACTGGAGGAAATCATGTATATGTCCAAAGTGAAAAGATCAAGAAAAGTATATAAATCCAAGAAAAGGATATTAAATACAGTTTCTCCGTGATTTTCCTTCTCTCTCCTCTTCAGACTGCGCTCTCAGCTTCTCTCTCTCTCTAATAATATGGAGAGATGATGGGGGTGGAACTGCAGCAGATCTGCTCTCTAAACTGACATATTGACCAACAGCGGCACTATGAGTCCAGTCTGATGAACTACAGAAAATGTAAAATTAAAGTCTCAGTGTGTCAGACATATCTGAGAAAAATTTACTAAAGGTTTTGAAGTATAAAACCAACAAATGTCCATAAAAATACAAATATATGTAAAATAAAATGATTAAAAGTTTGTGTAATAATTAAGAAAAAACACTGAGCGATCAATAATTGATTAAAGTTTCAATATTGTGATCAGAGACGCAGGGATAAATATTTAAAATACAACTATAGGCATAACACATATCTAGATACGACTGAAATAGTGTAGTTTAACTTTAAAAACGAGGACAGAGAGATAACCAGATTAAAAAAAAATAAATACAAAATCTCAAAAAGACGGTCTGCTGTAACCAGAATACATGAGGTGATCGCGTCTCACTGCATTTCAGGACCATGGTCAGGGAAACTGACTAGAGGTTTTCACTTCATGACAAAGACGATCAAAAGTTTTGCTGTTTTCGTGCAAACAAAAGCAGTGGCAGGTAGTGTACCATTTATTTGGACTTAAGAGTGAAAATAAAACTTAAATTAAAGATGCAAGGATATATATAAAACTTCCTCATAACACATCCAAGGATAAATAAATAAATCTGTCATTTATTTTTCTTGTCTGTATCAAAAAGTGATGACATGAGTACATGTGGAATTACACAAGGCCTCTAACAATATAGAATGATTTGAGCAATATAACTGCAGAAAATGTAAAACTACAGAAGTTGACCAAAATTATATATATATATATATATTATATATATATATATATATATATATATATATATATATATATATATAACACACACAGTCAAACCAAAAATATTTAGACATTTTTTATATATTTGTTATATTTTACTAGTGGGTGCAGGACACTATAGTTCATTTATGTAAGTGAGGATAGCAAAATAAAGTAAACTGTGACATATTATACCCAAAAATTCTTCATACAGTGAACTACCAGTAAAATTGATAAAAAAATTGGAACCAAAAATTGTTCAGACACTTTGACCTGACCATGTTTTGCTTAAGTGTTATCTGACATAATCAAGATTATTTATTTATTTATTTTGACACAGTTTAACTCTGAGATCTTGTCAAATTTTATTTATTACCATTTTTTAAACTATAATGAATAAACTGAATTAATGAATAAAATGTTCAAGGTGTCTGAATAAATTTGGGTTGACTGTATTATATATATATATATATATATATATATATATATACACACAATAGTCAATTTCTTACAATAGCAGACACGCAGAAACGATTACTTTCAGAAAACTATTCAGCGACTGCATTAACAGTTCAAGCAATAATTAAGCCATTAATTATGAGAAACTACGTTTTAAAATATCGCATTTATTAGTTACAAAAATCATTCTCACCTGATCATCACAATCATCAAAGTTCAGTCTCTCCCTCTGCGCATGCGTGAGTGTGTGTGTTCCACTGGTGTCCAGACTAATGATGCTCTCACTGCAAGGTCTGGCGTATTTCAGATCACTCTTTCTGGAGTCAGTGGTTCTGCAAACCTCATAATTGTACACGTGCTGTAAAGTTCCTGTGCCGCCCACGTCTGCGTAAAGAGGCGGATAATACGGAATAACCGGAAGACTCGCTCCAGATTTATAAAACATGCGCTCGCGTCTCCATCTGTAGCATTTGACTGACAGTATGGCAATGATAGACACGATAAAGAGAAATGAAACAACAGCCAAGGCCAAGACCAGATAGAAAGTCAGGTTGTCGTTGTATTCCTTGTCGTGCGTAAAGTCAGTGAACTCCGAGAGCACTTCAGGGAAGCTGTCCGCCACCGCCACGTTAACATTGACTGTAGCTGATCGAGAGGGCTGCCCGTTGTCCTCCACTACAACAGTGAGTCTTTGTTTGACAGCATCTTTATCTGTGACTTGGCGAACAGTTCTTATTTCTCCATTCTGTAAGCCCACTTCAAAGCGCCCTGTCTGTGGCTTTGTGCAGTTTATATGAGAGCCAGGCATTCTGACCAGAGTCCACATCAACAGCCACCACTTTAGTCACCAGATAACCCACATCTGCCGAACGAGGCACTATTTCAGCCACCACATTTGCGCCTGACTGGACCGGATACAGAACCTGAGGCGCGTTGTCATTCTGGTCCTGAATGATGATTTTCACGCTCACGTTGCTGCTGAGAGGAGGAGAGCCTCCGTCCTGCGCTTTTACGCGGAACTGGAAATCTTTGATCTGCTCGTAATCGAAAGATCGCACTGCATGTATGACTCCACTATCAGCACTAACGGACACTAACGAGGAGACGGGCACTCCGTTAACCGACGAGTCCTCCAGAATGTAAGACACGCGGGCGTTCTGGTTAAAATCTGCGTCTCTGGCTCTGACTGTGAATATGGAAAGACCCGGTGTGTTGTTTTCTTGAACAGAGGCCTCATATGAGCTCTTCTCAAAGACGGGCGCGTTATCATTCACATCTGATATCTGTAAGGAGAGAGTGACGCTGCTGGAGAGAGAGGGCACGCCCATCAGAGCACGTCACACTGATGTTATACTCAGACTCTCGCTCTCGATCTAAATCACCATCTGTGACTAAACTGAAGAAATTAGTATTGGTGGATTTCAGAGAAAATGGAATATTTTCATTAATAGAACACTGAACTTTCCCATTTTCCCCAGAATCAGGATCCTGAACATTTATTATTATAACGACCGTTCTGAAGGAGAATTTTCAGCTATTACGTTTGTTTTTGACATGATATTGATAACTGGCTTATTATCATTGATATCAATGACATCAACTATGATTTTACAGGAATCAGTCAGACCACCGTGATCACTTGCCTGAACGCGTATCTCGTAATTACGAGCTTTTTCAAAATCTATTATTCCGACCACCGTAACCTGCCCGTTTTCTTCATTTATGTCAAATAACTGACGCACATTATCTTGCATGTTAGTAATAGAATACTCTATTTACTATTTACACCCTCATCGGCGTCAGTTGCGCTCACTGTTGACACAATAGTGTCTTTGGCGCATTCTCGGTTACAGTCGCTTTATACACTGACTGCGAGAAAAACAGGAGCATTGTCGTTTACGTCTAAAACAGTAATGTGAATCTCTATACTGCCTGACAACTGAGGATCTCCTCCATCAACAGCTGTGAGCACTAATATTACATCATGCTGCTTTTCACGGTCTAAAGGCTTTTGTAGAACCATTTCGACATTTTTCCCATCTCCTGGTTGATTTTTAAATTTAAGTTTAAAATTATCAGTTGGTTTTAGTGTATAGCTTTGAAGGCCGTTGATTCCCACATCGAGATCTATAGCAGGCTCTAACGTAAATTTTGACTCTAAAATGGCTGATTCGCTGATCCTGAAATTAATTCTACCCTTTTCAAAACTGGGAGTATTGTCATTAATATCTACTATTTCAATGGTAATGCTAAAAAATTCTATCGGGTTTTCTAGAATAATCTGTAAATGCAGCGCGCAAGGCGTTGTCTGGCCGCACAGCGCCTCTCGGTCTATTCTCTCTTTGATAAGGAGGACTCCTCTTTCTTTATTCAGCTCGATGTATTCAGCGCTGTCTCCTGTATAAATACGCGCTTTACCCGATTTCAGTCTCTTTAAATCTAAACCCAAATCCTGCGCTATGTTCCCGACTAAAGAGCCTTTCGCCATTTCTTCAGGAATGGAGTAACTGACCTGCCCGAGAGCTGAACTGAGAGAGAGAAACCAAATAAACAGCAGTACTTGCCGCGCCATTGTTCTGTCCGACATTTTGCAGAAGACCACGAGATGAAGATTAAAGATGAAAGCAAAGAAATCAGTCCAGAAAACTGGAGGAAATCATGTATATGTGCAAAGTGAAAAGATCAAGAAAAGTATATAAATCCAAGAGAAGATATTAAATACAGTTTCTCCGTGATTTTCCTTCTCTCTCCTCTTCAGACTGCGCTCTCAGCTTCTCTCTCTCTCTAATAATATGGAGATGATGGGGGTGGAACTGCAGCAGATCTGCTCTCTAAACTGACATATTGACCAACAGCGGCACTATGAGTCCAGTCTGATGAACTACAGAAAATGTAAAATTATTAAACCTTTATCTCAGTGTCAGACACGTCTGAGAAAAGCAGTTATTAAATACATTTTTAAAGTATATAAAAAGGTCCATAGCAATAAATGTCTATGGAATACAAATATTGAGTTTGTGTAAATAAGGACTGAAGGAGAAACAAAATAAATGTACATTTCCTGTTTGCTCAAAGTTTTAATCAGGCCATATCTGTATATGACTGATCAGACAGGGAGAAATGCACTTCCTGATATTGCTGAGTTAGATGCGTTCCTGCATGGGTCAACATATTTTGTTGATCCTGGAACAACATTCTAGTCTGAAAATTTAGTCTTAACCCTATTCCTACCCCTAAACCTAACCCTACCCATAAATTATCCCAAAAATCAGAGGGAAATGATAGATGAATAACACTGATGTAGAAGCACCAATTTATGATTTTAAGCCTAAATTTGACATAATCTGTAAACTTGTCCCTCAAATCTGATTGGTTGATTTGAATGTTGTTCCAGGATCAACAAAAATATTGACCAAAGGACATGTGAACTCAGCAATATCAGGTTATGCGGGAGAAATACCTTAAATACAATAATACACAATAAATATCTAAAAGTAATGAAATATTATATAGTTTAACTTTTCAATAGGATGACAGATCAAAAAGATGTCAAAATCTCAAAAAGACAGTCTGCTGTAAAGAGATGCAGCAGAATGAAGCAGATCCGCGTCGCCGCGTTTCAGGACCATGGTCAGGGAAGCAAATGCATAAACTGAATAGAGTTTCTCACTTCTGACAAGTGAAAATCACACAACATTCGGACATTTTTAAAATGGAAAATAACGAACTGTGAATACCACATGTTAATGATGTTAACAATTGTTAACTGACATTATTTCTGCGTATAAATAGCACGCCAAATAGAAACAGAAAATCGTGCTATTGATACGCATTTTCATGAGATCGGGCTCAATAAACTGATGAAAATACAACAGTAGATGATTCGTGCCATTTTCTGCTAACATTATTTGAACATTTCATAAAATTGCAGAGACACTTTATTTCAGAAAACCAATCAGCGACCGTGTCAACAGTTCAAGCAAAGATGTTCAGTCACGAGAAATGTATTAAAATAGCGCATAAATTAGTAATAAACATAATTCTCACCTGATCACCACAGTCATCAAAGTTCAGTCTCTCCCTCTGCGCATGCGTGAGTGTGTGTGTTCCAGTGGTGTCAAGACTAATGATGCTCTCACTGCAAGGTCTGGCGTATTTCAGATCACTCTTTCTGGAGTCAGTGGTTCTGCAAACCTCATAATTGTACACGTGCTGTAAAGTTCCTGTGCCGCCTACGTCTGCGTAAAGAGGCGGATAATACGGAATAACTGGAAGATTCGCTCCAGATTTGTAAAACATGCGCTCGCGTCTCCATCTGTAGCATTTGACTGACAGTATGGCAATGATAGACACGATAAAGAGAAATGAAACCGCAGCCAAGGCCAAGACCAGATAGAAAGTCAGGTTGTCGTTGTATTCCTTGTCGTGCGTAAAGTCAGTGAACTCCGAGAGCACTTCAGGGAAGCTGTCCGCCACCGCCACGTTAACATTGACTGTAGCTGATCGAGAGGGCTGCCCGTTGTCCTCCACTACAACAGTGAGTCTTTGTTTGACAGCATCTTTATCTGTGACTTGACGAACAGTTCTTATTTCTCCATTCTGTAAGCCCACTTCAAACAGCGCCCTGTCTGTGGCTTTGTGCAGTTTATATGAGAGCCAGGCATTCTGACCAGAGTCCACATCAACAGCCACCACTTTAGTCACCAGATAACCCACATCTGCCGAACGAGGCACTATTTCAGCCACCACATTTGCGCCTGACTGGACCGGATACAGAACCTGAGGCGCGTTGTCATTCTGGTCCTGAACGATGATTTTCACGCTCACGTTGCTGCTGAGAGGAGGAGAGCCTCCGTCCTGCGCTTTTACGCGGAACTGGAAATCTTTGATCTGCTCGTAATCGAAAGATCGCACTGCATGTATGACTCCACTATCAGCACTAACGGACACTAACGAGGAGACGGGCACTCCGTTAACCGACGAGTCCTCCAGAATGTAAGACACGCGGGCGTTCTGGTTAAAATCTGCGTCTCTGGCTCTGACTGTGAATATGGAAAGACCCGGTGTGTTGTTTTCTTGAACAGAGGCCTCATATGAGCTCTTCTCAAAGACGGGCGCGTTATCATTCACATCTGATATCTGTAAGGAGAGTGACGCTGCTGGAGAGAGAGGGCACGCCCTCATCAGAGCACGTCACACTGATGTTATACTCAGACTCTCGCTCTCGATCTAAATCACCATCTGTGACTAAACTGAAGAAATTAATAGTGGTCGTCTTTAAGACGAATGGATAATTATCATTAATAAAGCATTGTACTTTACCATTTTCATTAGAATCGACGTCTTGCGTGTTTATAACAGTAACAACAGTGTCAGGTTTAGAGTCCTCTGATAACATAGTTGACTTTGACATTATATTGATGACCGGCTTGTTATCATTGACATCTATAACGTCGATAATTATTTTACTTGAATCTGTTAGGCCACCACGATCACTCGCTCTAACATTTATCTGAAAATGTCTGGCTTTTTCATAATCGATCTCACCAATTATTCTCAATTCGCCATTGTGTCTGTTTATTTCAAACATTTCAGGCACACCGTCGTGAGTATTAGTGATTGAATAAATAATTTCAGCGTTTGAGCTCTGATCCGCATCAGAGGCTTCAACTCTAATGACAACTGTCCCTTTCGGGCGAATTCTCTACGACAGTGGCCTTGTATACAGAATGTGTGAAAGCAGGAGCATTGTCATTAACATCGAGTACTTTTATACGAATCTGTGTTGTTCCAGACAGATGTGGATCGCCTCCATCAATCGCTGTCAAAACTAAAGCAATATCTTCCTGTTTCTCTCGATCTAGAGGTTTTTGCAAGACCATCTCAACTATTTTTCTACCATCTGCCTGACTATGCAATTTTAATGAAAAATTATCGCTCAATGAAAGCATGTAGCTTTGAATGGCATTAGTCCCGACATCTTGGTCGACGGCTTGCTCTATATCAAATTTAGCCCCATTTACAGCAGATTCACTTATTTCAAAATAGGTATCTGGCTTGTTGAAATAAGGAGCATTGTCATTTATATCGCTTACCTCGACAGTGACATGGTAAAATTCAATTGGATTTTCCAAAATAATCTGAAAATGCAGCGCGCAAGGCGTTGTCTGTCCGCACAGCGCCTCTCGGTCTATTCTCTCTTTGATAAGGAGGACTCCTCTTTCTTTATTCAGCTCGATGTATTCAGCGCTGTCTCCTGTATAAATACGCGCTTTACCCGATTTCAGCCTCTTTAAATCTAAACCCAAATCCTGCGCTATGTTCCCGACTAAAGAGCCTTTCGCCATTTCTTCAGGAATGGAGTAACTGACCTGCCCGAGAGCTGAACTGAGAGAGAGAAACCAAATAAACAGCAGTACTTGCCGCGCCATTGTTCTGTCCGACATTTTGCAGAAGACCACGAGATGAAGATTAAAGATGAAAGCAAAGAAATCAGTCCAGAAAACTGGAGGAAATCATGTAAATGTCCAAAGTGAAAAGATCAAGAAAAGTATATAAATCCAAGAGAAGGATATTAAATACAGTTTCTCCGTGATTTTCCTTCTCTCTCCTCTTCAGACTGCGCTCTCAGCTTCTCTCTCTCTCTAATAATATGGAGATGATGGGGGTGGAACTGCAGCAGATCTGCTCTCTAAACTGACATATTGACCAACAGCGGCACTATGAGTCCAGTCTGATGAACTACAGAAAATGTAAAATTAATAACCTTATCTCTGTGTTAGACATATCTGAGAAAAGCAAATTTTTAAACCAAGTTCTTAAGTATATAATATATATTATATATATACACATATATATACATATATATTTATATATAATATATATATATATAATATATATATATATATATATATATATATATATAAAGCCCATAACAATTAAATATATAATACAAAGATATGAGTTTGTGTTAATAAAGACAGAAGGGGGGAAAAAACAAACAATTCACATGTTTTGATGAGACCATATCAGTATATGAACACTGATCAAGCCAGAAAGGAAGAAATACCTAAATACAATTATACACATAAGAAATATCTAATCAGAAATTAGATGGTGTACACTTCAACTTCTGAACAAGAGGACAGACCAATAAATTGAAATCTCAAAACAGAGTCTGCTGTAAAGAGATGCAGCAGGAAATATAATGTAACTGACCGCATTGTTTCAGGACCATGGTCAGGGAAGCAAATGCAAACGCTGAATAGTGTTTCTCACTTCTTGACAAAAAACAAGTGAAAATCATGCAAGGAAAAAAATAAAAAAAAATGGCAAATAACGAACTCTGAATGCTACAGGTTAATGATGTTAACATTTGTAAACTCACAGTGGCAGCGTGCCATAGGACTGTAAATGAAAATAAATAAAAACGAAACTTACTCTTAAAGTGTCAAAAGGAAAAAAAAAAAAGAATCATTCGGAAGCTAAAAAATAAGCAGTCATTTACTTTCTTTCATGTCTATAAAGGAAAAATGAATTACATAAACGCAACACGTTGAAAAACACGACTTCAAACAAGAGAATAACTATTTAAGTTACAAAGCAATAAATACTAAACTAAAAAGTTGACCAGACTATAATAAACCAGGATTCGTGTCATTTCAATTTAAACATTTTTAAAATCGCAGACAAATTTCAGAAAAGTCAGCGACCGTGTCAACAGTTCAAGTAAAATGTTCAATCAATGTAAACGTTTTAAAAATGGCATAAATTAGTTAAAATTTCTCACCTGATCATCACAATCATCAAAGTTCAGTCTCTCCCTCTGCGCATGCGTGAGTGTGTGTGTTCCACTGGTGTCCAGACTAATGATGCTCTCACTGCAAGGTCTGGCGTATTTCAGATCACTCTTTCTGGAGTCAGTGGTTCTGCAAACCTCATAATTGTACACGTGCTGTAAAGTTCCTGTGCCGCCTACGTCTGCGTAAAGAGGCGGATAATACGGATAACGGAAGATTCGCTCCAGATTTATAAAACATGCGCTCGCGTCTCCATCTGTAGCATTTGACTGACAGTATGGCAATGATAGACACAATAAAGAGAAATGAAACCACAGCCAAGGCCAAGACCAGATAGAAAGTCAGGTTGTCGTTGTATTCCTTGTCGTGCGTAAAGTCAGTGAACTCCGAGAGCACTTCAGGGAAGCTGTCCGCCACCGCCACGTTAACATTGACTGTAGCTGATCGAGAGGGCTGCCGTTGTCCTCCACTACAACAGTGAGTCTTTGTTTGACAGCATCTTTATCTGACTTGGCGAACCGTTCTTATTTCTCCATTCTGTAAGCCCACTTCAAACAGCGCCTGTCTGTGGCTTTGTGCAGTTTATATGAGAGCCAGGCATTCTGACCAGAGTCCACATCAACAGCCACCACTTTAGTCACCAGATAACCCACATCTGCCGAGCGAGGCACTATTTCAGCCACCACATTTGCGCCTGACTGGACCGGATACAGAACCTGAGGCGCGTTGTCATTCTGGTCCTGAACGATTATTTTCACGCTCACGTTGCTGCTGAGAGGAGGAGAGCCTCCGTCCTGCGCTTTTACGCGGAACTGGAAATCTTTGATCTGCTCGTAATCGAAAGATCGCACTGCATGTATGACTCCACTATCAGCACTAACGGACACTAACGAGGAAACGGGCACTCCGTTAACCGACGAGTCCTCCAGAATGTAAGACACGCGGGCGCGTTCTGGTTAAAATCTGCGTCTCTGGCTCTGACTGTGAATATGGAAAGACCCGGTTGTTGTTTTCTTGAACAGAGGCCTCATATGAGCTCTTCTCAAAGACGGGCGCGTTATCATTCACATCTGATATCTGTAAGGAGAGAGTGACGCTGCTGGAGAGAGAGGGCACGCCCTCATCAGAGCACGTCACACTGATGTTATACTCAGACTCTCGCTCTCGATCTAAATCACTGTCTGTCACTAGACTATAAAAACCATCGGGCGAAGACTGAATGACAAATGGAACATTTTCATTTAAGTGACAATTAACTTTGCCTCCTTCATTCGAGTCTACGTCTTGAATGTTTAAAATTGCAAGAACAGTGCCAGATTTTGAATCTTCTGATATCTGGCTTGATTTTGAAATAATATTAATAGTGGGATTGTTATCGTTTATGTCAATAACGTCAACAATTATCTTACACGAATCCGTATGACCGCCGTCATCTCGTGCTTGAACATCAATTTGATAATATTTACTTATTTCATAATCTATGCCCCCAGTGAGCTTTACAACACCAACACTGGGGTCTATTTCAAAAATCTCTGCCGCTTTGTCGGCCGTACTTGAAATAGAGAACGAAATTCTACCATTCGAACCCTGATCAGCATCAGAAGCACTAACTGTTGTTAAAACTGTGCCTTTTGGCGAGTTTTCAGCTATGCTGGTTTTGTAAACGGATTGTGAACACACAGGTGCGTTATCATTAGCATCTAAAACTGTAATGAGTATCTTCATTGTTCCGGACATCTGGGGCTCACCTCCATCAAATGCTGTTAAAAGTAACGAGATGTGATCTTGTTTCTCTCGGTCTAATGGTGTTTGAAGAACCATTTCTACGGCTTTATTTCCATCAGGGAGATTCTGAAATTTCAAAACAAAATTATCTGTCGGTTCTAAAGAATAACTCTGCAGACCATTTCGACCAACGTCGTGATCAATAGCCCGCTCCAATAAAAATCTGGCTCCTGATGAAGACATTCGTTTATTTCAAATCTCATATCACTCTTACTAAACATCGGCGCATTGTCATTTATCTGTGACCTCAACTGTAACGCGGTACAATTGCATTGGGTTTTCTAGAATAATCTGTAAATGCAGCGCGCAAGGCGTTGTCTGTCCGCACAGCGCCTCTCGGTCTATTCTCTCTTTGATAAGGAGGACTCCTCTTTCTTTATTCAGCTCGATGTATTCAGCGCTGTCTCCTGTATAAATACGCGCTTTACCCGATTTCAGTCTCTTTAAATCTAAACCCAAATCCTGCGCTATGTTCCCGACTAAAGAGCCTTTCGCCATTTCTTCAGGAATGGAGTAACTGACCTGCCCGAGAGCTGAACTGAGAGAGAGAAACCAAATAAACAGCAGTACTTGCCGCGCCATTGTTCTGTCCGACATTTTGCAGAAGACCACGAGATGAAGATTAAAGATGAAAGCAAAGAAATCGGTCCAAAGTTCTGGAAGAATATATGTGTATGTCCAAAGTGAAAAGATATGAAAAGTATATAAATCCAAGAAAAGGATATTAAATACAGTTTTCTCCGTGATTTTCCTTCTCTCCCTCTTCAGACTGCGCTCTCAGCTTCTCTCTCTCTCTAATAATATGGAGATGATGGGGTGGAACTGCAGCAGATCTGCTCTCTAAACTGACATATTGACCAACAGCGGCACTATGAGTCCAGTCTGATGAACTACAGAAATAAATGAACACACGTATGCTTTTCTTATTCTTATTTTTTCCCAAACGTCTACTGCTCAAAAAGCGTCAAATTAAAACAGTATACAATAAAATATAAATATTTCAAGTAAAAAAGGCTACATGATTTAATGTCAATTTGGTCCGCAATAAACATCATAGAGAATAAATCTGTCCTTGATTTGTTTTTAAATTGTCATATATACGCAATGATAAAATAAATTTACAATAGAAGAAAAAAAAAAATAGAAATTCCCGAATATAAATTGCAGCAGAATTTGTTCAGTCGTAAACAAAATAAAGAATTTATTACACTCTAAAAAGGGAAAAAGGAAAGTGAGAAGGGGGAACTGAGATAGCGTTGAAAAATCGACTGATAGTATTTCAGCACCATGGCCAGTGAATCGAAGGAACATTTTCTACACAAGGGTTTATATGCGACAATCACATGACGCTTATCTATCATTCAAAAAAAAAAAAAAAAAAAAAAAAAAAAAGTGTGTTTTACAGAAAACATACAGACGATGGTCAACTTTACAATAATCCCATAAACAAAAAAGTGCAACTATACCAGAGACAAATATGTACAGTAAACCTCACCTGATCGTCGAAATCTTGGTTGGTCGGGTTCTCTCTCAGCGCTTGCGTAGTGTGTGTGTTCCACTGGTGTCCAGACTAATGATGCTCTCACTGCAAGGTTGGCGTATTTCAGATCACTCTTTCTGGAGTCAGTGGTTCTGCAAACCTCATAATTGTACACGTGCTGTAAAGTTCCTGTGCCGCCTACGTCTGCGTAAAGAGGCGGATAATACGGAATAACTGGAAGATTCGCTCCAGATTTGTAAAACATGCGCTCGCGTCTCCATCTGTAGCATTTGACTGACAGTATAGCAATGATAGACACGATAAAGAGAAATGAAACCACAGCCAAGGCCAAGACCAGATAGAAAGTCAGGTTGTCGTTGTATTCCTTGTCGTGCGTAAAGTCAGTGAACTCCGAGAGCACTTCAGGGAAGCTGTCCGCCACCGCCACGTTAACATTGACTGTAGCTGATCGAGAGGGCTGCCCGTTGTCCTCCACTACAACAGTGAGTCTTTGTTTGACAGCATCTTTATCTGTGACTTGGCGAACAGTTCTTATTTCTCCATTCTGTAAGCCCACTTCAAACAGCGCCCTGTCTGTGGCTTTGTGCAGTTTATATGAGAGCCAGGCATTCTGACCAGAGTCCACATCAACAGCCACCACTTTAGTCACCAGATAACCCACATCTGCCGAACGAGGCACTATTTCAGCCACCACATTTTGCGCCTGACTGGACCGGATACAGAACCTGAGGCGCGTTGTCATCTGGTCCTGAATGATGATTTTCACGCTCACGTTGCTGCTGAGAGGAGGAGAGCCTCCGTCCTGCGCTTTTACAACGAAACTAAGCTGTTTAATTTGCTCATAATCAAATGAACGAACTGCGTGTAACACACCGTTCTCAGAGTTTATAGACACGTACGAGGAAATCGGCGCGCCCACAATATGAGTATCTTCTAAAAAATATGACACTCTGGCGTTTTGATTCCAGTCTAAATCTCTCGCCGTCACACTACATATGGACAACCCTGCTGCGTTATTTTCAGGAAGTGCGCTGAATAGCTACTTTTCAAAATGGCGCGTTGTCATTGATGTCAGAAATTTTAAGCCGTAGTGTCGTTGAGCTAGAGAGTACAGGTGAACCAGAATCAGTCGCAGTCACTGTTATATTATATTCTGACTGAATTTCACGGTCAAGAAAGGCATCTGTGATTAAATTATAATAGTTTGAGAGCGATGATTTGATGTTAAATGGGAGGTTTTTATTAATAACACGTGACCTGCCATTTCTCCCTGAGTCCGTCTTTTATATTAACCAGCAAGTAGTACTGGGGGCGAATCTCTGCTATAGTGCTCGAGAGAGACATAAGTTATTACGGGTGCATTATCATTTATCCAGTACTTCAATTATGAGCTTACTTGTACTCGTCAACCCCCCTTGGTCTGTCGCTTTAACTCGGATTTCAAACGCCTTTCTTTTCAAAATCAATATCCTAGAACAGACACCAAGCCGTCATCAATGTAAAAATATCTCTCGAATTTTCTTTCATAAGAAAGGAAAAAGTCTGTCCGTTTGTGCCACTATCTGCATCGTTGCATTAACGGTAGTAATGTACCCTCTCTGTGCATTCTCCATCACAGATGCCCTATAAACAGTCTGGTTAAACACAGGTGCATTGTCATTCGCATCTAAAACAGTAACATCTATATTAACAGAGCCAGACCTCTGCGGGCTTCCGCCATCTACAGCGATCAGCTTCAGAGATAGATAAGGATGCTCCTCCCGGTCTAACGCTTTATCAAGAACCATCTCAACATTTACTTCCGTCTGGGTTTGAGTTTGTTTTAAGAACAAATAATTTCATTGTGAGAATATAATTTTGCAAAGAATTCAATTCACATCAGCATCATACGCCCTTTCTAAAGCAAAACTGAACCAAGAGTCGCGATTCGCTTATTTCCAAATTAATTTTTTTTTCTCGAACACAGGGGAATTATCATTTACGTCTAGATTTCGACAGTAACCTGGTGCAGCTCCATTGGGTTCTCTAGAATGATCTCGAAGCTGAAGCTGCACGGTGTGATGTCGCCGCATAGCTGTTCTCGGTCTATTCTCTCACTCACGACTAGAATTCCTTTGTCTGTTTTAAGCTCTGCGTATTGAGTGCTTTCTCCGGTCACGATACGCGCTCGACCCGCTCGAATCCTTTTTAAATCGAGCCCCAGATCTTGTGCTACATTACCAATCAGCGAGCCTTTACTCATTTCTTCAGGGATGGAGTACCGGATTTGAGAGATGGCAAAAGGAATGTAGCACGAGATGAAAAACAATACTTGCCACTGCGTTCGGAAGAAACCATGCCATCGAGCACAGCCATTTCGATAAAAATCCTTAACAGCCATAATGATTAGAAAGCAAGTTTACCATTAATGTTTCCAGTATTCAGTGGAATAAAAGAACATTCCAAGGCAGGACTGCGAAAACCGTTTTGTATTCGTTTGGAAAGAAAAGGAAAGAGACAGTCACACTCTCACCATCCCGAAACGAATGAAACAGAGGGAGACTGCTGCGTCACAGCGCGCACTGATTGGGTGGGGCCAAGGTTTACTATTAGACAAGCATATTGCACACAAAGCATTTCATTGACCAACAGCGGCCCTTAGAGTCCAAAATAAGCATTAACAGAATGCATACATTTCAAAAGAAAAGTTAGACAAAGAAAAAATATAATACATCTAAATCAACAGCAGCGCTGCTCACTGAGGAGTTGGTTAAATATATACAACCTCAATACAGACAAGTGAAGATAAATGAGTAACATGTCACACAGTTTCTCCTAACATGAAATACAAGGAGAGATTAAATGTGCTGTGTAAGAAGTCTGCACTGAAAATGAATTCATACCGTTTTCACATTATCATATTACATTAATTGAGTGAATCCCAGGGACTGCAGATAGAAATTAGCTAGTAGCTAAATCTGGCGCAAGCAGCTCTTCTCTTGAGATTAATGTTTTTTGTTTGTTTGTTTGTTGTGTGTGTGTGTGTGTGTGTCCTGACAAATAAATCACTAAGAATAAGAATAAGAATAAGAATAAGAATTTCTCACCTCTAGCGGCGAATCTAATTCATCCAGCACGTTTTTCTCGTTGGGCGCGTGCTGCAGTGTCCCTGTAGAATTATGATCCACTATCAACACGTTCTGACTTGCAGGTCTGACAAACTTACAGTCACTTCTTCTGGAATCGGTCGTTCTGTAAACCTCGTAATTATATGCGTGCTGCAGAGTTCCTGTGCCCACAGTATCCGCGTAACGCGGAGGATAATACGGAATAACTGGAAGATTGGACTTGTAATACAGACGAGACTGTCTCCACCTGTAGATTTTAACAGATATTATGACGACTAAACACGTTATGAAAAGAAATGAGACTGCAGCCAAGGCCAGAACTAGATAGAAAGTCAGGTTATTGTTATATTCCTTGTCGTGCGTAAAGTCAGTGAACTCCGAGAGCACTTCAGGGAAGCTGTCCGCCACCGCCACGTTAACATTGACTGTAGCTGATCGAGAGGGCTGCCCGTTGTCCTCCACTACAACAGTGAGTCTTTGTTTGACAGCATCTTTATCTGTGACTTGGCGAACAGTTCTTATTTCTCCATTCTGTAAGCCCACTTCAAACAGCGCCCTGTCTGTGGCTTTGTGCAGTTTATATGAGAGCCAGGCATTCTGACCAGAGTCCACATCAACAGCCACCACTTTAGTCACCAGATAACCCACATCTGCCGAACGAGGCACTATTTCAGCCACCACATTTGCGCCTGACTGGACCGGATACAGAACCTGAGGCGCGTTGTCATTCTGATCTTGGATGAAAATGTTCACGGTTACGTTGCTACAAAGCGGAGGAGAGCCTCCGTCCTGTGCTTAATAGTTATCTTAATGTTTTTGATCTGTTCATAATCAAAAGAGCGCACTGCGTGTACAACTCCGCTCTCCGCGTTAACAGAAACATAAGTTCCTACAGAAGACCCGCCCAGGTCACTTTCTTCTAGAATGTAAGATATTCGAGCATTCGATTTTCATCCGGGTCATGAGCTTTGATTCTGAGAATAGAAACGCCGGTGAATTATTCTAGCAAGAATGAATTATAAACACTGTCCTTAAAAACTGGGGCATTATCATTAACATCCGTTACTTTCAGATTAAACGTTTTCTGCTTGTTAAAGGCGGCTTTCCGGAATCAGTGGCGATGACAGTGATGTTGTACTCTGATAACTTCTCACGATCTAAATAGCATTCGTGACTAAAGAATAATAAAAATTTCGATTTTATTGCAAAATCTTCAGATCCTTCGATAAAACAATTGACTTTGCCATTATCATCAGTGTCTGAGTCCTTAACATTAATTATTTGCTATTGTAGTATCAGGGAAGCATTTTCAGATACTGAGCTGAGAAAGACATTATATATGACAGGTGCATTGTCGTTTACATCAATGACCTCTAATGTAATTTTACTCGAATCAGTTAACCCACCCTGATCCCTAGCCTCGACTGTAAGTTCAAATTTAGTATCTTTTTCATGATCAATTTCTCCAACAACAGAAACAATGCCTGTGTTGCTGTCAATGTTGAATAACTGCGCAGCGGTTCCTTTTTGTTTGTAGAAATTGTATGTTATGCGCCCATACGAACCGGCGTCTGCATCCGTGGCGTTAACGGTAGTAATGTACGTGCTCTCTGTGCATTCTCCACAGATGCCCTATAAACAGTCTGGTTAAACACAGGTGCATTGTCATTCGCATCTAAAACAGTAACATCTATGTTAACAGAGCCAGACCTCTGCGGGCTTCCGCCATCTACAGCGATCAGCTTCAGAGACAGATGAGGATGCTCCTCCCGGTCTAACGCTTTCTGTAAAACCATTTCCGCGTATTTACTGCCGTCTGGATTTGAGTGTTGCTTTATAACAAAATGATTATTTGGCGATAAAATGTAATTTTGCAGTGAGTTCACGCCTACATCGTGATCATCTGCGCTTTCCAACAAAAACCGTGAACCCAGCGTTGCAGACTCACTAATTTCGAATTTTAATTCTTTGTTCTGAAACGACGGCGCGTGATCATTTTCATCCAATATTTCAACAGTAACTGGGTGCAGCTCCATTGGGTTCTCTAGAATGATCTCGAAGCTGAAGCTGCACGGTGTGATGTCGCCGCATAGCTGTTCTCGGTCTATTCTCTCACTCACGACTAGCATCCCTTTGTCTGTTTTAAGCTCCGCGTACTGAGTGCTTTCTCCGGTTACTATCCGCGCTCGACCCGCTCGAAGCCTTTTTAAATCAAGCCCCAGATCTTGTGCTACATTACCTATGAGTGAACCTTTCTTCATCTCCTCCGGAATCGAATATCGTATCTGTCCGCTTGCAGTGTAAAAACAACAAGAAAAAAATATTGGTAATAGCCACAGCATTTTCCATCGCCAAGCCCGATGACTGCATTCTGTCATCCAACAGCTCCGTTGCACCATAATCACAGGGTTAACAAAGAGCAGATCCAGTTAAAATGTTGAGATGTAGTCCAAGATGGTGTGAGGAAAAATAATGCAACGAAAATATAATGCAAACCTTAGTATGTGCCGCACACAACCCTGAATAAAAAATGTCGAGGCAGCCTTGCCCTCATCTGCTAACATGCAAGAAAATGGGAGGGGTAAAGATTGCTGGATGACAAAGCACAGCATAAAATGTTTCACTGATCAACAGCGGCCCTTGCTGTTCAAAGTGAGCGTTAACAAGACTAAGTAACTCTACAAAATATGTAGAATACAAGTGAATATGTGTGTGTGTGTGTGTGTGTGTGTGTGTGTGTGTGTAAGAAACAATCTAAGAGCAATCGTCCCAATAAGAAACAATAGTCTTAAAAAATCATCACAAACTGCACTGTTGCTGTCCAGTGCTGAAATTAGATTTTAAGATTTTAAGTGAAAGAAGCACATGTAGAAACATTTCGAGGGTAAAAAGGAAATATATATTGACGTATATACTGCAGTGACTCAACACACTTAGATTCATAGGCCGACAGCAGCACTCAGAGTTCAAAACATAGACTAGCAATCAAAACATGGAAGAATACAGCAATAATGTATTACATACTAAAGCAAGCAGTCAGGTTATTATAAACTTAATTTAAACCAAAATAATTTCCATCATGTTCATTTTCGCAATATATTGTGACCGTATGACATTCTAACTTTAGCTGAACAACAGCCGAAATGCATAATTTTCCTGTTATCACTATAAAGCTTAAACATTCTGTATTGTAAAAAGTGTTATATAAATAAAGGTAACTTTACCTGATATAATTTACCAAAAAGGTAGTCATTTTAGAAAACAATTTGGATGTTTGCAGCTTCAGCACCAAAGACAGACGGTATTATTCCATTAACACAAACGAATAATTATTCATAACAAATATTTTAAAGAGACTATAGCCCATATCAAGCGATTTCTGAGCATATCATAGAGGCTACATACAGAGGATAAGAATGATTAAACCGAGGACACACTTTTCAGCACCACGGACAGCGCCACACGATATTCTTTTTGTCATAATCACAAAATTGCAGACTACCAGAATCAAAAATGATATATTTTAAAAGCTATGTAAACTAGAAAAAAATATACTACTAAAAATAATACTACTCGAGTTTGTATCATCACAAAAATATTTTAATGAGCAACGTTTTGGTCAATCAACCTTCCTCAGGCTTAAAAAACATGCAAATGCGCAAAAGAGAACTCACCATTTAGAGTGACAATCATCTATTAGTAATAAGTAAAAGCTATTAAAAACACATTTGTGCAAACTCACCAGTGTGTTGCGCGCATCGGTACAGTCAGCGGCTCGTGTCTCCTTTGGAATTGTTTCTGTTCCACTCACGTCAACACTCATCAGACTTTGACTGATGGGCCCGAAATACTTTACGTCACTTTTCCTGGAGTCTGTAGTTCTGTAAACTTCATAATTATGCACGTGCTGCAGAGTTCCTGTGCCAACAGTGTCCGCGTAACGCGGCGGATAGTACGGAATAACCGGGAGATTTGAGTGATAATACAAACGAGATTGTCTCCATCTGTAGATTTTAACAGATATTATGACGACTAAACATGTTATGAAAAGAAATGAGACTGCAGCCAAGGCCAGAACTAGATAGAAAGTCAGGTTATTGTGTATTCCTTGTCATGCGTAAAGTCAGTGAACTCCGAGAGCACTTCAGGGAAGCTGTCCGCCACCGCCACGTTAACATTGACTGTAGCTGATCGAGAGGGCTGCCCGTTGTCCTCCACTACAACAGTGAGTCTTTGTTTGACAGCATCTTTATCTGTGACTTGGCGAACAGTTCTTATTTCTCCATTCTGTAAGCCCACTTCAAACAGCGCCCTGTCTGTGGCTTTGTGCAGTTTATATGAGAGCCAGGCATTCTGACCAGAGTCCACATCAACAGCCACCACTTTAGTCACCAGATAACCCACATCTGCCGAACGAGGCACTATTTCAGCCACCACATTTGCGCCTGACTGGACCGGATACAGAACCTGAGGCGCGTTGTCATTCTGGTCCTGAACGTTAATGAGAACTGTAGCATTTGAAGCGAGAGGTGGAGACCCTCCATCCTGCGCTCTCACGTGTATTTTAAACTCTTTTCATCTGTTCATAATCGAATGATCGCACCGCGTGGATAATTCCATTGTCTGCGTTAACAGAGAAGTACGCTGAGACAGGAGAACCATTTACATCGGTATCTATGATATAATACGCGATACGCGCGTTTTGCCCTGCATCAGGATCTGTTGCTTGAAGAGTAAGCAATGAAACGCCGGGAGAGTTGTTCTCTAATATATACGTTTTATATTCACGCTGACTAAAGGCTGGCGCGTTGTCGTTGATATCAGTAATTTCTAGTGAAATTGTTTTTTTACTGAATAATGAGGGGCTCCCTTCGTCTGATGCAACTAACGTTAGGTTAAAACTGGAAACTTTTTCTCGGTCTAGTGGCGCGTCGGTTACTAAAGTGTAGTACTTACGCGGTGATGGTTTAATTGCAAAGGGAGAGTTTTGTTCCAAACTTAAGCGAACCTGTCCATTTTTACCGGAGTCTACATCCTGGACGCTTATCAAAGCTACAACGGTGCCAGGTGGAGAATCCTCTTGTATTTTACCAGAAAAAGATGTCATTGTTATAATCGGGCTGTTGTCATTAACATCTACAACATCTATGACTAATTTACTTGCGCCGGTTAGGCCCCATGGGTCTTTAGCCTGCAAATTAAGTTCATATTGCTGAACAGCTTCATAGTCTAAAGTGCCAGTGAGTGTTATATCACCGGTGGCTGCACTGATTTGGAACAGGTGCGCTGCGTCCTCTCCGATATGAGTAAATGAATACGTGACATTGCCATTGAAACCTTGATCTGCGTCAGATGCACTTACTTTAGTTATCAATGTCCCTTTACCGCGTTCTCAGCTACAGTTGCTTTATACATTGTTTCAGTAAAAATGGGTGAATTATCATTGGCATCGAGGACAGTAACGAGTATTTTAACAGTTCCAGAGCGCGGCGGGTCTCCACCATCTATAGCCGTTAATATAAGTGAATGCTCGCTCTGTTTCTCTCTGTCTAACACTGACTGCAACACCATCTCTGCGTACTTGCTGCCGTCTGAGCGACTGTGCTGCTTTAAATCAAAATTCTCAGTAGGTTTCAGACTATAGCTTTGAAGAGAATTCAATCCAACATCGGGATCAGTTGCGGTATCTAACAAGAAAATGGTGCCTATAGGCGTGGACTCGCTAATCTCTAAAATGATTTCTCTCTTTGAAAAAACGGGTGCATGATCATTGATGTCTTGAATCTCGATAGTAATCGAAAAAAATTCAAGAGGATTTTCAAGCAAAATCTCAAGACCGAAACTACACGGTGATTTTTGTCCGCAGAGCTGCTCTCTGTCTATTCTCTCTTTCACCACCAAATGTCCTTTGTTACGGTTCAGTTCGACATATTGTCTACTGTCATCAATAACGAGACGCGCACGACCAGACACCAACCTTTTCACATCCAAACCGAGATCCTTCGCCACATCTCCGACAAACAATCCTGGTCTCATTTCCTCTGGAATGGAGTAACGAATCTGTCCGGACGCCGAGTTCAGCACGAATAAAAGAAAAATGGAGAATCCTGCTTGCCATTTTACACACCGCCGCAAATGGACCCTTTTGTTATCCCCCATCCTGAGAATGTAGTAATCCGAGTAAAATACAATCATACACTTACAGTTTTCAAATATTTTAAGAATTTAAAAATCCACTCTGTATTGTCCAGAATGTTCCAAAACGAGCTTTACGAACAAACAACAGCGCTTCGTCTGTTTTCTCTGTCCTGTCTGACGCAATGCCTTCTTTACGCAGCTCTTTTGAGCACTGTCCTCTCCCTGGGCAACAGCACCTCTCACAGTCAATAAGAAGCACAACAGCAGTGCTGGACTGAGCAGCATCAGGACAATAAGAGCTAACATGGTCTGATTTATGAGAGTGCATTATGAGGTTCTTGCAACATTTCTGGTTCTATTAATTGTCACTACTGGACAGAAACTTGATTGTGAGCACTTGGTGTTTAAAAAAGTCAAATTTATCATTGTAATGAGTTCAGTGCAGGAACAGGTCATGGAAAAAAATACAACGCAGAATTAAAGTCAGCTCGATCAGACTTTAGCAATTACAGTTTATCATGAACAAATATGTATTCCATGACAGGTGTTTAACAAGAGTGATTTTAGGTGCCATCTTGTTTGGCTACCCTCTTGTTAAAAACCCTCTGATTTAATCAAAAATAATGAAATAAGTGTGTAATATTGAGCCAGTCAGATGTGATCCTACTGTAAACGCTAGCTGATGATGACCTACATTTAAAAAATGATGCAAGCCAGCCGAGTGTGCTCTCCAAAAAACAGACACAATCCTCAGTCTGGTCCTGTAAAAGCTGAATATGTGTGTGTGTGTGTGTGTGTGTGTGTGTGTGTGTGTGTGTGGGTGTGTGTGTGGGTGTGTGTGCCTGTTTTTTGTGATTTATGAGGACAAACATTTGTATAATGACATGGTTATTACACTGTTATTACGACGTAAACATGAAATATGAGGACATTTCATGAGTCCTCATATGTAAAATAGCTTTAAAAACACTAAACAATGTTATATTAAAATGTAAAAATGCAGAATGTTTTCTGTGATGGGTAGGTTTAGGAGTAAGGGTAGTGTAGGGGAGAAAATGTACAGTTTGTACAGTAAAAAAAAAAAATTGCCTATGGAATGTCCTCACTAAGATAGCAAAACAAACCTCTGTGTGTGTGTGTGTGTGTGTGTGTGTGGTGTGTGTGTGTGTGTGTGTGTGTGTGATTCAACAAACACAACAACAGACATTGTGCAAAAGTTTCTGATTGTCAAAGCTTCACAGCAATTAAAATAAAAGAAGATTTCCAGTAACACTTTACATAAAGGATTAATGCATTTCCATTAGCTAATGCATTAATGATCATGATCCACATTCTTTTCTTAATCTGGGACAATTTTACAAATACATTTTGTAACATTTCAGGTTGTACAAATTAACATTGTTATGAATAAAGAGTAAAATATTATTAAATTAACATAACCCAGATTCATAATTGCTTTTAAAATGCTATTTATAGTTTATGATGAATTTAACTGTTTTCAAACAAATTATAAATTGTTCCCAGAATTTCTCCATTAAGGTTTTGCAGTATGACACTGATCATTTTATAATGTTTGCAGCTGTATTAATACAGAAGCATGTATGTGTTATTGTGCCAATATGTGGTTTTGCGTTCTGCAGTTGATTCAAACACACTGACGACACTGCTGTGTGGATGCATGAAACATGAGCAGCTCTGAAGCTGCCGCATAGTCATACATACTTAGTGTGATGAGATTGCATTATTCAGACTGAGCCCTATATAGCCTGATGCATTTTAATGCTGTAAAAGTGGGCCAGAGTCCAGCCTTAAAGCATAGTGACACACTGCTGCAGCAGGGGAGGAGAGCCAGAGACCTACATAGTGCAGACTCCCATGGTGCACACACACACACATGCACGCACGCACGCACACACACACACTCTCATGCAGTAAGATGATGCAGTGTCTCTGGCAGTGTTTTAGTGAACCACCACAAGATGGAGCACTGCACATACTGTATGCTTACATTGAGATACTAATCTGAACATGAGCAAACAGCCCATCATGAGGTCTTTAAAAGTAAAAACATGTAGCAGAGGTGTTAAGGAGAGTATGAAAATTTAAAAGAAACCAAAAGAGAGAGAGAGAGAGAGATAGAAAGTGTATATGGAAGTGAAAAAAAAAGCTTTCTGTAGATTGACAATGATATTTTATATAAAAATAGCAGTGTATCAAATATATGTTTCTTACCTAAGAGGGGATTGGTTCATTTCCATTCATTAGGATGAAGCAGAGGTGCAGGTCATGGAGGGAAGAGAAGAGAAAAAAATAATTAACAATAAATAGATTTACACTTTTTTCCTGAAGAAAATGTGCTGATTTGTTTGAAGCACTTACACTGTATGCAATAGAGGTGTTTGCCAAGGCAAGCATCTGTATTACCAATTAAACAGACACCCACACTAAGATCTAAACATTAAAATGAGAGAAACCACACCCAAAGTGCACTCAGAAAAACCATAAAACACTGAGGATGGCTTTCACAAGAGCACTGTGGCATAATGACATTCTAGCATACACAGTGGCATCATCATGATCATCATCTTGATCAGAAATTGTACAGTTAGAAACACAAGAATATATGGGACATGTGAGGAGACACATTACTGCCTCTGTCACCCTCCAACAGCTTTTCATGAAGGCATCTCTGCATGTGTGGACTAAAATGACAATCAGATTAAAGGTCTGTTTTAATATTTTCCTGCTCATTTTCCTGTTCATTTTCACACACACACACACATACACACACACACACACACACACCACACACACACACACACACAGTACAAACCTTATTTTCTATCCCCCTACACTACCCCAGCCCCTAAACCTACCCATCACAGGAAACTGTGCACATTTTTACTTTCTCACAAAAACTCATTCTGTATGATTTATAAGCCTTTTGAAAAGTGGGGGCATGGGGTAATATTCTCATAAGTCACCCTCTCTTTGTAATACCTATGTCATACCCATGTCATTATACAAATTTGTGTCCTGATATGTCACAAATCCGTGCACACACACACAGGTTTGTTTTGCTATCAAAGTGAGGATATTCCATAGGCGTAATGGTTTTCATACTGCACAAACTGTACATTCTCTCCCCCTACACTACCCCTAAACCTACCCATCACAGAAAACATTCTGCATTTTTACATTTTTAATAAAACATTGTTTTGTATGTTTTAAAAGCTATTTTAAATATGAGAACTCATGAAATGTCCTCATATTTCATGTTTGCATCGTAATACCAGTGTAATACCCATTTCAGTATACAAATTTGTGTCCACATAAATCACAAAAACGTGCGTGCGCACACATACACATACACTGAACCCTTCTCACATGTACAGAAGTGTACAGCAGAAGTAGGCCTGCCTAAAGCAACAATTTAAACACACATGGGTGAACATTTTAAATAGCACACAGTCACTGACTGGAATATGTACAGCACTCTGTGGATCTGCAGTACATGAAAGGAATGTAATTTCATAATAATAGTTTTTTTAGTATTTCAATAATAATAATAAAATAAAATAATAAATAATCGGCCAAATAAAAGCATTATTAATAACAATACTAATCAGACAAACTATATATATATATATATATATATATATATATATATATAATAATAAAGAAGTAATACCCTCCACTTACAAACCAAATGCTAAAATAAGACTACAATTAAGACGAAAATCAATTCTACATGTGTATATTCCATACATTCATAATTGGCACTCAGAAGAACTACTGTTAAGCTAAAAACTATGATTCAGTTAATAAAACGCATTTTATGTTGGGGTTTATATTAACCATCAGAAGATCTGTTGCTAATTGAACTCGCTCTAATGTCACCTGAAAATCCCTAAATTAAGCTCACAATGACATTTAATCGAAATGTATTTGCATATTCAACCCCAATCTCTCTTTTGTGGCATTATTGTGACATTATGTATGCTCACGTGTGTGTGTCAGGCGTTCATAGTCCGATTAAAGGCATGTCAGAACATGTTATACACTGCAGATGAGCTCAGTGCACAGTCACAATAATAAAACACCAAACATCTGCTCAGAGAAAACATTACTCTCCATCTAGACTCTATATTTAATCCTGCAGACCCAGTGAAAAACCAAATTTACATGTGGCCTCATAGTCACGAGATGAAATCATCCTTTATCCTAGATAAGAAGCTCAAATCATGAGTCTGGACAGTTATTAAATTGTGATTAGATATTATGGTTAATTTGTCAAAGCAAACTTCTCATTTTTAGACTCATCTGTTAAATATCATGACAATTTCACGGAAAAGTAGTGGTAAATGTAATAAAACATGTTAAACAAAGATAGATTTTTCACACCTTTTAACCTTGGATATATTTCTTGCTAATAACTTTAAAGCCTGTAATAGAAATCTCTGCTTTAAAGCAAAAGTGATGCTTATAGCAACTAGCACTGCAAAACATAAACAGTATGACTTACTAAGCATAGGTATGACCAGTGTAACCCATGAAACAAGATAATTTAGTACTAGGCTTTCATGTAATGATTCAACTATGAAGAACTTCAAGGTGAAAGTCTACATTACAATCGTATCTTATGCTACCTGGATTGAAAGACAGGCATATGCACAAATATATTCTGTCATCGCACTAGTTACTGCAAGCACATTTACTGTTAACAGTAAAGAGACAACCTACCTGAGTAAATAAAACATTCATATCTCCAATTAAACACAGGACAGACACACTGGGACACTAGGAAGACTTGTGAAGGGTATTATGATCATGTAGAATATTTCTCCTGCATAATCAACAAGATCATTCATAAATGTGTCTAATGTTGCATGCAGTATTTCCTAATTTCCCACTTAAAGGAGACGCTCAGATTGTGCCTCTTTTGATAAATATTTTTTATTAATATAACTCCTAAAACCAAAAGTCACTTTACAAAGCACATAAATCACATTAACAGCACTATCCAGAGTAAATGTTAAAATATCTAAAGTGTAAATGTAGACATCTCCAGTGACAGTGATTCTGGCTCAAATCAATAACTATAAGTTAACATCTTCTGGTAAAAATAAGTGTTTGTGTAAATTAATTATAAATGCATGGTTTGTTTATTGCAAAGGTTCATTGGAAATAATTATTATTTGAACTTAAAGGTAAAATCACCAGTTAAATCAACAGTAACAAACTGCACACTGAATTGTATGAGAAAGGATAAGAAAGCAGTCTTCACAACATGTGAGCTTAATATGTATACAACCAAAAATAAAGCGCTAGAGTACAGAAAGACAAATGAAGATGAAATTGTTTTAAATCCGGTTCACAGAAGCAGAAGAGTGTTCATGTGAAATGCAGATTCTAAATCTTTCAACCATTTAATCTTTCTTTTGAGAGAGAGAGAGAGAGAGAGAGACCTAAACAGAGTGAGCGTCTGATCAAAAATACAAAGCAGAGATGGATTCTCATCAAATACAAACTCAGTGATTACAGCCTTTCAGTAAAAAAGCAGACTGACATGCATGCCTTCCAAAGGAAAAAAGTAAAGTCTGTGCTCATCATGACAGTCGTGCTTGGACTAATATATATACGCTACCGCTCAAAAGTTTGGGATCGGTAAGATTGTAGTAATATTGTGTAATATTGTGAAATATTATTACAATTTAAAATGACTGTTTTCTATTTGAAATATTTTAAAATGCAGTTTATTCCTGTGATGGCAAAGCTGAATTTTCAGCATCATTACTCCAGTCTTCAGTGTCACATGATCCTTCAGAAATCATTCTAATATGCTGATCTGCTGCTCAAGAAACATTTATTGTTTACAATTGTACAAAATATTTGTGTACAATTTTTTTTTTCAGGATTATTTGATGAATAGAAAGTTCAAAAGAACAGTGTTTATTGAAATCTAATTTTTTGTAACATTATAAATGTCTTTACTGCCACTTTGATTGATTAATGCATCCTTGCTGAATAAAAGTATTCATTTCTTTAATTTATTTCAAAAAAATAAAATGAAAATTCTTACTGACCCCAAACCTTTGAACGGTAGTGTATAATGCTACAAAAGCTTTGTATTTAGATAAATGCTGTTCTTTGAACTTTCTATTCATCAAGGAATCCTGAAAAAAAATGTACACAACATTCAACATTGATAATAAAACAAATATTTCTTGAGGAAACTAATCATCATATTAGAATGATTTCTGAAGGATCATGTGACACTGAAGACTGGAGTAATGATGCTGAAAATCAGCTTTGCCAACACGAGAATAAATTACTTTGTAAAATATATTCAAATAGAAAACAGTTATTTTAAATTGTAATAATTTTTCACAATATTACTGTTTTTACTATTTTTAATTAAATAATTAAAATAAATTAAGCCTTGGTGAGCAGACAAAACTTCTTTTAAAAACATTAAAAAATCTTACCGATCCCAAACTTTGAGTGTAGTGTATATATATATATATTAGTGCAGTCAAACGATTAATCATGATTAATGCATCCAAAATAAAAATTGTGTTTATAATATATGTGTGTGTACTGTGTATATTTATTATGTATATATAAATTCACACACATGCATGAATATATTTCACAAAAATATATTATATTTATGTGTAAATTATTATATATATATATATATATATATGTAATGCAATGTAATGAAACTTTTATTTGGAAGTGATTAATCACGATAAATCGTTTGACAGCACTAAAATATATAGTCCAAGCTCTCTCTCTCTCTCTCTCTCTCTACTATATATATATATATATATATATATATAATATACACACACACACACACACACACACACTAGATCCGCATATAATAATAAAGAGCACACAAAAGTCTTTAAAGTGCAATTACAAAAAAAACAAAAAAACATGGATGTCAAGATCTTGTCACATTCAAAATTAAAGCAGAACAGGACACAATAAAAGTGAAGGATTCACTGTAATGTGTTTTCATGAAACAGCTAATGCATCATAATCATGAACATTTGTCATTTGTTTGATTAAAGACTTTTTAGTCCGATCTGTTAATAAGGATTTTAAGTATGATTGTCAGGGTCAAACCATCTGGGTTAGAACTTATGTGGCACTAAGAGCGTCGCAGTGCAGTGCTGCGGCCACCCACATGCACCGATGCCCCACGCTTATTCTGCATGTCAAAATCAACAAAGTCCGAGCCGAATCTGAAGTCCCCTCTCCACGAGCCTGTTGTTAAGAAAGAGTTATATCGATCATCCTTCTGCAAAGTAGTGAAGCGGCTCACGTCGGAGTAGCCAGGTGGCCCGTAGGTAGGAGGAAAAACGGGTAAGTTTGCAGTTGAGCGATACATGTATCTGTGTCTACATAATCTCATATAGACCATAGCAATGATGAGCACAAATAAAAGACTGGACACACGCCTGCCAGAGCCAGTATTAAATACAGAGTAAGGTCATTGTGAGCATGTGACTCATCTATGCCACGTGCAAAGAGCTCATCGATGATAGGCAAGCCGTCTTCAGTCATAATATTAACAGTTGCAGTGGCAGACAAAGACTCAGGCCCGTTATCACTCACAGAGACTAGCAAGGTTTGTTTGATCTCATCATCTTCAACAAATGGTCTTAGTGTCCGAATTTCCCCACAGTGCAGTCCAATCGAGAACAAATTAGGCTGTGTGGCTTTCACAATCCGATAGGACAGCCATGCATTGTGCCCTGCGTCTGCATCAACAGCAACCACTTTAGTGACCAAATAACCTGCAGGAGCAGCTCGGGGCACAATGTCATCCG
This sequence comes from Culter alburnus, assembly GCA_028476615.1. Lineage (NCBI taxonomy): Eukaryota > Metazoa > Chordata > Actinopteri > Cypriniformes > Xenocyprididae > Culter > Culter alburnus. The sequence goes on from JAOTNS010000904.1 coordinate 43,725, forward strand.
CAAGGTATCCATCAAACTGAACTGGGTAAAGAACAACCGGAGAATTGTCATTCTGATCTGCAATAAAGACCCGGACAGTGCATGTGCTGGTGAACTGAGGGCTGCCTCCATCACGAGCCATCACTTGAACATTGAAGTGAGTGGATGTTTCGTAATCAAAGGGCCGTAGAGTAAATATCTCACCACTCTCTGCATTGATGGAGAAAAGAGAAGCTGCATCTTCTGAAAGAGAATACCGGATTCTAGCATTCTGCCCCTCATCTGCATCGTTGGCTCTGACTTTAACGACCGGGGTTCCCTGAGGCTGATTTTCTGAAAACTGGATGCTGTAGTCACTGTGTCTAAAAATAGGAGGATTATCATTAACGTCTGTGACTGTTATGGCTACAGTTTTGCTGCTGAATAAAGGGGGAGTGCCAGCATCCACAGCAGTCACTGTTATGTTATAGTGAGGACACTTTTCCCGGTCTAAAACTCCATCAATCACAAGCATAAAGTAATTTTTTACTTCTGATACAAGCTTTAATGGCACATCATCAGATATCTCACACGTGACCCGTCCACTGGTGCCGGTATCAAAATCATAAACATGCAGCAAAGCCACCATGGTTCCAGGTGAAGCGTCTTCTGGCACAGTAGCAGAGTTTGATTTAACTGCAATAACCGGTGCATTGTCATTCACATCTATCACATCTATGATGAGTTTACAGTGAGACGATTGTCCTCCTCCATCTTTGGCTTGTACATCCAGCTCATGAGAACTGGCCTCCTCGTAATCCAACATACCCGTGACTCTCACCTCACCCGTCACGGGGTCAACCGCCAAAATCCCCCTCGTCTTATCAGGCACGTGACTGAAAGAATAACTAACTTCCCCGTAAATCCCGCTGTCTAAATCGGTCGCATTTAATTTAACCAAAACAGAACCTCGAGCTGAATTTTCTTGTGCACTGACTTTGTACACCCTTTGACCAAACACAGGAACATTATCATTAGCATCTAACACGTGAATGTGAATCGAAGCCGTTCCAGAACGAGAAGGCCGGCCACCATCCACTCCACTTAGGGTCAGAAAGTGATCAGCTTGGTTTTCTCGATCCAAAGGCTTTTTGAGGACCAGTTCGGGATATGCATTTCTGTCCATCTGAGTATTCATCTCTAAAGCAAAATATTCACTCTCGCTGAGTTGATAATGCTGAACAGAATTAGCTCCTATGTCAGGATCGTGAGCACTTTCCAGTGGAAAACGCCTCCCTAGGACCGTTGACTCCAGTAGCTCAAGCTCAATCTGACCGTTATCAAATGCTGGGCTGTTATCGTTGATGTCCTGAATGTCCAAGAGGAGACTGTACACTTTGAGCGGATTCTCCAGTAGGAGTTGAAATTGCAGGACGCAGGGCGCAGACTGTGCGCAAAGCTCCTCACGGTCCATTCTCTCACTCACCAACAGAGAGCCTGTTTCTGCACTCAGCTCACAAAACTGTCGGCTCCCCTCAGCAACAACTCGAGCATTGCGCCTCATGAGCTCCGTCACATCTATTCCCAAATCTCTCGCCACATTGCCGATGATGGAGCCTTGCTGCATCTCTCCTCTGGAACCGAATAACGCACTTCAGCGAGAGAACCGCACATGCAAATGAAGCAGAAGCAAAGCTGAAGCCAGAAATGTGCCAGCACGCATCTTGACAAAACAAATCATGTTGTAAAATATTAATGGTTACATTTAAATAATAAAGAATAAAAATAACGACGATAAAAGCGCATTCTGAACTGATCCTCAAATAGCTGGGGTAGACACTGCGCTCTGATGCCTGCTCCTGTTGGCTTAGATTTTTATTTTCATCTCTCTCTTTCTCTGCACGCCTACAGCACTCCCCTCCCCATCCACCGCTCATCTCTCCCTCCTCTGCTCGCTGTGCAACACTGATTAAACTGGGGCATCAGGACACACGGCAAAGATGAGATCACATCCTAAGCTGTGTATAACATAAGAGCGTCACCCAGAGACCAAATGAAAGAGTTACAGACCCACAAACTCTTTCCACAATATATATATATATATATATATAGGTCAGGGATATGAAAAAAATACATCAAAATGTATTTTAAAATAAAATACCAAATACCTTATTTTTAAATGTATCAAAATAATATACAAAATACAGCAGCCACAACATGTATCAAAATAAACTACTGTATTTTTGTATTTTGAAAATACTACAAAATACTTTTACAAGGGAGCATGAAATTTCTTCACAAACCTTCCATCGGCTGGCCCATTTGATCAATCCCTTCACCATTACACTGACTTAAGTAAACAATGTTTGATAGCAACAGCTTTTCTTTGCCCGAGTCATGCAATAAATCTGACATATGCAACCAGTTAAAGGCACAAATATGTAGGATTTTTAGATTAAAATATTCAAAAACCACTAAAACAATGTTATATTTTTGTTGACTTGTGTATTTACATTAAAACTCATCATGTTATATTGCTTAACACATTAAGGGCCAGATTTACTAAACAGGGCAAATTAGCGTGAGAGCGCAATTCCATAAATGTGTTGATGGGAATGGCAAGTTTTGCACGTGATCTACTGACATGCAAATTAAAGAACACAGACACGGTCAGATCATTTACATAATGACTAATGCAATCTACCAAGAGCAGTGCAAATTAGAGTTGGGTCACAAATAAACAGAGCTGAATCCTGATGCTGATGTTCTCATCAGGCGCGGGTCGACACAGGCGCAACTTAACATGTAATCTGACAAACACATACACATATACTGTATAATATAGTTTGCCAAGCTATGTTGCCCTATAGATATAGATATAGGCAAACGATATGTTCGGATAAGGTCTTACTCTGGCATTTCAAAGAAATTAATAATCCTTCTACCACGCGCTCTCTGTTCTCTGCGGTGTCTCCTCCTAACAGCAACAATTGCAGCCATGTCACAAAATGGGTTCAGACATGCTTTTTAGGGCGTTAAATAATGGTGTAAATACCAGTAAATTGACGAGCGCAAACATTATTAAATCACATTGTGTGATTCATTTAAATACTCTCCTCCCATAAATTTTGCATCTGAAAGGGAAACTCCTAAAAATGCATGTGCAATAAGGTCAGCCGCAAACACAACTCAGTCCACACGTTTTCAGCACTAATTTTATACTGTGTGTCTTTAGTAAATCCCGACAGTAGTTTTTTAACAACAAAAGAGGGTTTGCACTGGCACAAGCTGTTAGTAAATCTGGCCCTAATTCTTTTTGTTTGAATCTCGTTTTCTTGATTTATCGCGAGTACCATGTTTTACCATGACTAATATCAATCTAGCTTACTGCAGTGTGCAACAAGTGTCTCATAGTAGCCGCTGAGCGAACGCACAGAGTAGCACTATACCAACTTTCAACACACAAATGTATCTAATATGATAAACAGCGCTGCTTTACCCTACGTGCACATGACCGGAAGAAGCGGAAGCAGCGACTGTGGCATAATAAAAGATCCGCTGCTGTTGAGCTGTGTCTCACACTCTTCTCTCATTAGTAATCACTCCAGTGGGCTCGTTACTGCTAATAGCTGCTAGATAATAATTAGTAGATGTGAAGACAATACATCCCATGATTACGTGAAATAAAGGTGTCAACGAGCTTCGCCTTTTTGAATTAGCGATCTTTAGAGGCGAAAATTTACATAATGTGGTTTTAACAGATCAAATATTCACATATCCCTGTGATCTCCCAGATGAAGGTCAGTTTTAAATTAACCAACAGTATAATGTTTAAAATGACTCCTAATATATGTATTCTAATTAATGTATCCTAATTTAGTTACTCTGTGTTTGGTAACGAAGGGCCTACTTTGCATCAGCAACACTGACTCAATGACAACAACTCATTTATAAGAAGACAACTGATGGCACCTGTATTCATAGCAACTAGTTTTTAACCAATTAATCATTTGATTGATAATCATAAACATAGGGGGCTACTGCTCGGTATAATAATTTTCCAGAACATTATGTAAATTGGTATACTATTTAGCCTAGGCTACCAAAATGAACACCAAAACTTAACATGAACTGTTAAAAATTATAGCAATTCATGCTAAAAATTGATGGAAAGCTGGCAGCCTGCACGTTTCTTACCTTGACCACCTTCTTCCATATGGATCAGTTTTCTGATCACAAGTCTCTGCAAACTATTGAGTAGGTACCAATCAGAGGCCACAATTTTATGATGTCATCATGTAGACTTCTTACAAAGTATTTTACAGTATTTTAAAAATACAAAAATACAAAACACTAAAGTATTTTGATACAAAATACAAAGCCATTTTCATCAACCCTAGCAAATACAAATTACAAAATACTATTTTGTATTTGAAATACGTATTTGAAATACATGTATCATAAATACTGCCCATCCCTGTATACAGTCAAACCAACATTTATTCAGACACCTTGAACATTTCATTCATTAATTCAGTTTATTCACTATAGTTTAAAAAAATGGTAATAAAATATGACAAGATCTCAGAAAAAATATGAGAAAAAAATAAAAAAAATAATCTTAATTATGTCAGATAACACTTAAGTAAAACATGGTCAGGTCAAAGTATCTGAATAATTTTTGGTTCCACAATTTTAACCATTTTTCACTGGTAGTCCACTGAATGAAATTTTTTGGATATAATTGTCACAGTTTACTTTATTTTGCTATCCTCACTTATATAAATGAACTATAGTGTCCTGCACCCACCAGTAAAAATATATAAAAAATAGAATAATTTTTGGTTTGACTGTATATATATATATATATATATATATATATATATAGGCCAAAAATTGGTTTGGTTTTTGCAATATTCAGAATGAACATAAAATTGTATCATAAGAAATTCTCAAATTGCTTCCTAATTAAAATTCCCATCTGGAAATGTATTTAAAAAGTCACTATTTAGAATTTTATGTAAACTTCTAATATTGGTCAAATGGATAGGTATGAGGAAATGTACTGATGTCAGATGATCTGGTTAAGTCAGTTTCATAGGATGTAACCTTAACACAAAACAATAAGAGAAAAAACAAGAAAAGAAGAAATCCATATGAATGGTTGCCAGGGTGAGAAAAGTAGTAGTTTATAGATCGTTCTGATTAGCAAGATTTGATGAGACTACTGTCCAAAAATCTACTTTTGCAATGCCATTAAACAAAACAAATATTTAAAAATAAGAGTAAATGAAATTTCATGGTGATAGCTCACATTAAGAAAATGTGGAACCAATTTCATACCTTATTTTCAGAGGTACTTTCCTGCATAGCCTCTGCATCGAGCCCTTCAAGATCATCCAAAGCTGTCTTTTTCAGAGTCAGGTCAGCAGTCAGTGTGCCCTCATTATAAGATCTGACGAACTTGAAGTCACTAGTGCGCGAGCCCGTGGTCAGGTACGCGTCATAATTGTAAGTGCTGCGGAGAGTTCCCGCGCCCTCCACCTCTGCGTAATTTGGAGGGAGATACGCGCTGGGAATGGCTACAGCTCCATCAAACAACAGTCTGGGCTTTCTCCTGCGACAAAACCTCACGGCCAGGATGATGATGATGAAGGTCAGGAAGAAAGTGGAAACGGACACCAGCGCGATGATCAAATAAAACGTCAGTTTGGAGCTGCTCTCGTCATGAGACATGTCTTTCAGTTCTGGAACTTCAGCCAAGTTATCTGATATGAGTAAATACAACGCGCACGTGGCTGAGAGAGAGGGCTGTCCGTTATCTCTCACGGACACAATAAGGTTCTGCTTCATGCTGTCAGATTCAGAAATGTCCCGCTGCGTCCTGATCTCCCCGCTGTGGACACCGATAGTGAAAAGTCCCGGATCAGTCGCTTTAATAATGTGATACGAGAGCCACGCGTTCTGGCCAGAATCCGCGTCCACGGCGATCACCTTGGAGACCAGGGAGCCCGCCTGCGCGGCTTTGGGCACCATCTCGGTCATGAAGGAGTTTCCCTCCGGAGAGGGGTATAATATCTGAGGGGAGTTGTCATTCTCATCCGATATGAAGACACTCACGCTCACGTTACTGCTCAGAGGAGGAGAACCGTTGTCTCTGGCTAACACGAGCACTTTGAAACTCTTCAGCTGTTCGTAATCAAACGACCTCACGGCATGAATGACCCCGGTGTCTCCGTTAATGGATAGAAAGGAGGACACCGGTGCGCCATTGACATCAGAGGACAACAGAGAATAAACTACAGTGCCATTCTGTCTCCAGTCCGGGTCTGTAGCTGATACTGAACAAATAGAGGAGCCCGGTTTGTTATTTTCTTGCACATGAGCTCTGTAATTGTGCTCCTGAAATACAGGTGGATTATCATTCACGTCAGCTACAGTCAAGTGAATAGTTCTTAGTGGAAGATAAAGGCGGAGAGCCCTCATCAGTAGCAGTGATTGTAAGATTATAATCAGAGAGCAGCTCGCGGTCTAATTCACCTGTGGTCACCAGAGAATAGTAATTTTTGATTGAAGGAACGAGTTTAAATGGGACGTTCTGCTGAATGGAGCAGCGCACCTGTCCGTTATTCTCCTCTGTCCTGAACATTAATGATGCCAACCTCTGTACCGGGGAACGCGTTCTCGGGAATTGGGCCATTAAGTGATTTTACTATTATTATAGGGGCGTTATCATTAATGTCACTTACACTGATTATAACATTTGAATAAGATGTTAGACCTGAACCATCTTTAGCTATTATTCGCAGACTAAATGTGGCTTCTTCCTCAAAATCTATTGGACCTCTTATGGTAATGACACCTGTCTTCCGATCAAGGTGAAACAAATGTTTATAGTCTTCCATAACATGACCAAATTCATAGTCACCTCTCCATTTTGTCCCTCGTCAGCATCAGTAGCGCTCACTGTCACCACTACAGTATCTACAGGAGAATTTTCAGGCAGACTGACTTTATAGACGGCCTGACTAAAGACTGGAGCATTATCATTAGCATCCAGCACAGTGACGTGTATGGCTACAGTACCTGATCTCGGTGGAGTCCCGCCGTCTACCGCAGTAAGAATTAATGTCACCTCCTGCTCGTGCTCGCGATCCAGCTCTTTATTTAAAATGATTTCGGCGTACTTTTCTCCAAGAGTGTTACTTTGCACTGACAAAACAAAATATTCATTATTTGAATAGAATAGCTTTGTACAGAATTTTGCCCAATATCTGCATTTGCTTCTTCAAGCAAGAAGCGCTTGCCTTTATCGGCGGATTCCCTTATCTCCAGATTAATCACATCTTTACCGAAATAAGGACTGTTGTCGTTAACATCTTGAACCCGAAGACTGATAGCATGTAATTCTAAAGGATTCTCCAGCACCAGCTCTTGCTTTAAAACACACGAATCTTTCTTTCCACACAGCCCCTCTCTGTCGATTCTCTCCGCTACGGTCAGTTCTCCAGTATTCAGATTAATGTCACAGTATCGTTTTCTGTTACCTTCAGTATCAATACGAGCCTTACGAGATGACAGTCTGTTCACATCGAGCCCGAGATCCTTTGCTATATTTCCAATCACAGATCCGCGTTTCATCTCCTCCGGGAAAGAATAGCTCACGTCTCCATAAGCGGTGTGCGCCATAAAAAAGATGGAGAAGAAAAGATATAGTGTCGTCGCCAACAGTCCTTTATGCATCATGTTCGGTTGTGGACCAAATGTAGACTACTCGATATAAGATGACAAGCAAATAAAGAATATATCAGTTTGAACACCAGCTCATATTCAGCTGTTCTAAGAAAGACTAAAGAAAACCACCGTACAGACACCGGACATTCGGAGATAAAGAAAATAGCAACGCAAATGGGTGGAGATAAAGAAAAGAAAGTGGATGCACAGGTCAACAGCGACACCATGAGGACCAAATGAGATGTTAATCCATACATAGATGTATAAACTTAGCAAAACATATTTCTAACACGCCATAAAATCAAAATAGTTTCTTTAATCTTGAAATTAAAATAAAAAAAATGAGTGTTTTCAAACAGTCATTACACGATTAGAGAATTCTGTGATCAAGTGAGCGTTATATTATTGTTACACACTGAAACACAACACAAAACCGCTGAACGACCTAAACAATCTTTTTCACAAGGCTGAACACGCTACAGTACAAGCCACAACACATCAGCACCACGGACAGCGCCAAAGGAAGTCAGACTTGTAATGGTCGACAATCGGTGGTTTGTAAAATTACAGCTTTGTTTCAAGCTCATTGTGAATTCAATCATAACAAATTGGCAAACATGAATTGCCACCATAATGGACATTCCCTTTCACCCTAAAACACAACACAATGCAAGGCAAAGTTCAAAATATGTGGAAAAAAACCTGTGAACATATCAAAACGGAAAATTCCTTCATTTCCCCCCAGTATAAGGGGTTCTATTTTTCACGAATTTCTTTTCAGTGTAGATGTTACACCAAAAATTTTTTTTTTTTTTTTTTTTAAATTTGAGAATAATAATAATAATAATAATAAACTTTATTTTTATAAAGCACCTTTAAAAGCAGCTTCTCAAAGTGCTGTACACAATATAAACAATACAGTTAATAAAAGTAAAAATAATGAAAATAAAAAAGAGAATAATAATAATAATAATAAACATCAGCAAGCAAATGTAAGTTTAAAAAATAGTCTTAATTGAACTTTAAAAGTTTCATATGTCTGAATTTCCCTAAGTTCAAGAGGCAGAAGAGCACAGAAAGAGAAAGCACTGAGATGGAAAAAATATATATATATATCTCTTTTAACAGTACTCTGAACAAAAGAATCAAATGAAAGATTAGCATCAAAAATAACTCCAAGGTTCCTCAGTTTACTTTGGGTTTCCAAAACAGAGCCATCAAAAGTCAAAGACAGAGGACCAGCTTTGGAAATTTGATGATGGGAACCAATGAGCACAACTTCGGTTTTACCACTATTCAGACACAGGAAATTATTACTCATCCATGTTTTTATCTCAGTAATACAGTCAGAAAGAAAAGCAGCGTCAGGGTGCTCATCAGCTTTAGAATGTATATAAATCTGCGTATCGTGAGCATACAAGTGATAATGGAGGCCAAGCGATCTCAAGAGGTCGCCAAGCGGTGACAGATAAATGGATAAATGTTAGAAAGTAAAGGGCCCAAGACTGACCCCTGAGGAACACCAGTGAAAACAGAGCTAATCTCAGACCTACGACCACCCTTAGGAATGAAATGGGAACGGTCAGTGAAATAGGATCTAAACCACTTCAAAACTGTCCCTAACACATCAAACACTCTTTTAAGACATGTCAGTAATCGATTGTGATCAACAGTATCAAAAGCAGCTCTTAGATAGAGAAGGATGAGAATGGATGTTGCACCAGAGTCAGGAGCCATCAACAAATCATTGGTGACTTTAACCAAAGCTGTCTCAGTACTGTGAAATTTGTAGAAATTAAGAAAAGAGATACATAGCTGCTGTGAAACAGGCCTAGTAGTAAAAGTATTTACTTGAAGCAGTCTATTCATAGTTTGATACAAATGTCTTGGGTTTCCTTGATTGTTTTCAATAGTCTAAGAGAAATATGGTCTTTCAGTCTCAATAAATGTTCTATAGTCACCCAGAAGATCCTTCCAAGCTAGATAATACACATTCAAGCCAGTGAGATGCAATTTATGCTACTTTCCAACAAGCAGCCTTCTTAGTGCGTAGAGATGTCATTATACCATGGAGCAGAGCGAACAAAAGTAATCTTGTGTGACCTCGGAGCAAAAGAGTCTGTTAGCAGCACTTCTGGAATGTTACAGATCGAATGGTAGGCACACATGAATGATGTAGTCCAAATCAAAGAAGACAGCTGAGTGGTCTGACAGACCAATGTCAACAGATGTTAACTGTGATACAATGAGCCATTTCATTTGTAATCACAAGTTCCAGAGTATGACCTTTTCGGGACAGTTATTAATTGTGAGAGATTAAAACAGTCAAGTAGCAATAAATATTCCTTAGCTGTCATAATCACTTTGGTCCATAATAAATAAATCCCTCACAATAAAAATTCTGTGGAACTTCAGGGTCAACACTTACTGATAATCAGCAAATTCTGACATAAACACTGCATGTGACTTAGTCTTAGGTGGTTTGTAGACTGTAACGATGATTGTAGAAGTAGAAGCAGAAATACTCAACAACAAACATTCAAATGATGAAAACTGAGGATCAAGAACTGCAAGTTGTAAACCACGATAATGCTGCTGCCTCTGCTAGATCTAAAATTCCAAAACCTGGAATCTGGTTAAGCAGGAGTCCATCATTTTCTTTATGCCAGAATTCAGTTAAAAACAGTAAGTCCAAGTACTCTGAGAACTCAAATATAACAGACACTGCTACATTTACTTATATTTTAGAACTTTGATTTCTACATGCTTACATTGTATAGAAATACATCCTAATATTTTAAATTTCGTGCTTGGATGAAATTATTCAATATAAAATGTTCTAAATTGTTTCTGCAAAATTAACCACAAAATCCTTTTTGAGGCAAACCAAAAAAAAAAAAAAAAAACTTGACATACCTGTGAAACAATCTCTATTCCCTCGGCAATACCATTAAGATCATCGGAGGATTGGGTCTTTTTCAGAGTCATGTCAGGAGTCAGTGTGCCCTCATTATAAGATCTGACGAACTTGAAGTCACTAGTGCGCGAGCCCGTGGTCAGGTACGCGTCATAATTGTAAGTGCTGCGGAGAGTTCCCGCGCCCTCCACCTCTGCGTAATTTGGAGGGAGATACGCGCTGGGAATGGCTACAGCTCCATCAAACAACAGTCTGGGCTTTCTCCTGCGACAAAACCTCACGGCCAGGATGATGATGATGAAGGTCAGGAAGAAAGTGGAAACGGACACCAGCGCGATGATCAAATAAAACGTCAGTTTGGAGCTGCTCTCGTCATGAGACATGTCTTTCAGTTCTGGAACTTCAGCCAAGTTATCTGATATGAGTAAATACAACGCGCACGTGGCTGAGAGAGAGGGCTGTCCGTTATCTCTCACGGACACAATAAGGTTCTGCTTCATGCTGTCAGATTCAGAAATGTCCCGCTGCGTCCTGATCTCCCCGCTGTGGACACCGATAGTGAAAAGTCCCGGATCAGTCGCTTTAATAATGTGATACGAGCCACGCGTTCTGGCCAGAATCCGCGTCCACGGCGATCACCTTGGAGACCAGGGAGCCCGCTTGAGCAGCTTTGGGCACCATCTCGGTCATGAAGGAGTTTCCCTCGGAGAGGGGTATAATATCTGAGGGAGTTGTCATTCTCATCCGATATGAAGACACTCACGCTCACGTTACTGCTCAGAGGAGGAGAACCGTTGTCTCTGGCTAACACGAGCACTTTGAAACTCTTCAGCTGTTCGTAATCAAACGACCTCACGGCATGAATGACCCGGTGTCTCCGTTAATGGATAGAAAGGACACCGGTGCGCCATTGGGACAACAGAATAAACATTCTCCCTGTCCCAGTGGGTCTGTAGCTGATACTGAACAAATAGAGGAGCCCGGTTTGTTATTTTCTTGCACGTGAGCTCTGTAATTGTGCTCCTGAAATACAGGTGGATTATCATTCACGTCAGCTACAGTCAAGTGAAGATTCTTAGTGGAAGATAAAGGCGGAGAGCCCTCATCAGTAGCAGTGATTGTAAGATTATAATCAGAGAGCAGCTCGCGGTCTAATTCACCTGTGGTCACCAGAGAATAGTAATTTTTGATTGAAGGAACGAGTTTAAATGGGACGTTCTGCTGAATGGAGCAGCGCACCTGTCCGTTATTCTCAGAGTCTCTGTCCTGAACATTAATGATGCCGACCTCTGTACCGGGGAACGCGTTCTCAGGAATCGGGCTATTTAGTGATTTAATCACTATAATGGGGGAATTATCATTAATGTCAGATATCTCAATAACGACTGTTGCATATGATACCATGCCAAGTCCATCGGTGGCTTGAATTGGTAGCTCAAAGGAGGACTCGTCCTCATAGTCAAGAGACCCTATTAAAGTTATTCTTCCATTATTTTGGTCGAGAGAAAAGACTGTCAAGCCATTCTCTGAAATATGCCCAAATTCATAGGTCACTTCTCCATTTTGTCCCTCGTCAGCATCAGTAGCGCTCACTGTCACCACTACAGTATCTACAGGAGAATTTTCAGGCAGACTGACTTTATAGACGGCCTGACTAAAGACTGGAGCATTATCATTAGCATCCAGCACAGTGACGTGTATGGCTACAGTACCTGATCTCGGTGGAGTCCCGCCGTCTACCGCAGTGAGAATTAATGTCACCTCTTTCTGCTGCTCACGATCTAGCTCTGTATTAAGTACTAGCTCACCATACATTTTTCCTGTTGTTTTTGCAGTAACAGCCAATTCAAAATATTCATTCTTCCCTAAATTATACGTTTGAACAGAATTAGTCCCTATGTCTGCATCGTGAGCCTCTTCGAGCAAAAAACGAGCACCTTTTACAGCCGACTCTCTGATCTCAAGTTTTATTACATCTCTTTTAAACAAAGGAAAATTGTCATTTACATCTTGAACGTTTATGTTAATGCGATGTGATTCAAGAGGATTTTCCAAAACCAGGTCCTGTTTAATAACACACGAAGCTTTCTTTCCACACAGACCCTCTCTGTCGATTCTCTCCGCTACGGTCAGTTCTCCAGTATTCAGATTAATGTCACAGTATCGTTTTCTGTTACCTTCAGTATCAATACGAGCCTTACGAGATGACAGTCTGTTCACATCGAGTCCGAGATCCTTTGCTATATTTCCAATCACAGATCCGCGTTTCATCTCCTCCGGGAAAGAATAGCTCACGTCTCCATAAGCGGTGTGCGCCATCAGCACGAAGAACAAAAGACCAAACATCTCGACAGCAAAGCAGAACCTTTAAAGTGCTTCAGTTATTAAGCAGAAATTAAATCCAGCAATACAACTATTAACATTTAAAAGATAACACAAATGTAGAATAATGTAGAATAACAGCCAGAAGGACAGTATTAGCAGTAAGCAGTTTCCGTCGATGATTTTCTGTAACTAGACGAGACTGAAAGCGTGTATGACATCAGAAACAGGGTGGAGAGATGTGTACTGAAGACACATATTGTTTGCAGGTGAACAGCGACACTATGAGTTTAAAAGAAGTTACTGCATAACATTAATTATTATGACAGTATAAAGTGTAGGTTACATAGTTACAATTTTTTTTAGCAAAACAAGAGCCGGCAAGAATCATTCCCTGACGAGTGGAAGATAAACACGACTAAAGTGTTTTAGTAGGCTATACCCCCACCCAAGAGAAAAAAAAAAACCTGGTGAGTTAGGGAGTTTTGAGCTAAGGGCAAAGCAAAACACCAAGAGTAATTGACATTGCAGCACCATGGACAGCAACAGGTAAACCTGCCCTATGCCAATTCTAACCAAACTAAAAGAGTGTTTAAAAAGTTGCTGACATACAAAATTGCTTTTATAAGTACATTTCACATAACGAAGACATTAATGAGAAAATACTAAACTATTTAAAAAAATAGGATTTTGTCACATTACAAAATGCAGAATCCATGTACAAATATGCTGATGTCACAGAAAAAAAGTTATAATGAGTATAGCTTTCTTTAAAAATATCTGACAACTTTAAGTTCTCTGAATATAAACTGTTAGCTAAAGATGGCATATTGTAGTTAAATTTATTGCCACAAAGGCTCCAAAGGCTATGTTATGACAGACAGAGGTACAATCCCAATTCCAGAAAAGTTGGGACATTTTGTAAAATGCAATAAAATTAAGAATCTGTGATCTGTTGATTCTCTTTAACCTTTATTTAACTGACGAAAGTACAAAGAAAATATTTTCAATATTTTCACTGGCCAAATTAATTGTATTTTGTAAATATAAACATATTTTGATTTTGATGGCTGCAACACACTACAAAAAAAAGTTGGGACAGAGGCACGTTTACTACTGTGTCACATCACCTTCCCTTTTAATTACACCTTTTAAATGTTTGGGAATTGAGGATATAAGTTGTTGCAGTTTTGCAAGTGGAATTTTTGCCCAATTTCACCTGATACAAGACAGTTTGTGGTCATCGCTATCTATTTCTCCTTTTCATGATCGGCCATACATTTCAATAGGAGACAGATCTGGACTGCAGGCAGGCCAGTCAAGTATCTACTCTACGGTGTAGAGTTTCTACTAAACCACTCTGTTGTAGCACGTGCAGAATTAGAATTGTCTTGCTTACCAGGAAGGATGTTATCTTGATGGCAGTATATGTCTTTGTACAATCCCAATATATGCCTTCACATCAATGATTCCTTCACACATATGTGAGTCACCCATGCTATTTGCACTGATGTACCTCCATACCATGACAATTGTTTGCTTTTGCACCTGTCGCTAATGAAAGTCTGGATGGTCTCTTTCGTATTTAGCACTGAGGATTCATTGTCCGTTTTTCCCAAAAACAAGCTGAAACGTGGACCACAGCACACATTTTCACTGTCTTTTGGATCATCTGAGATGAGCTCGGGCCAAGAGAACTCAGCAGCATGTCTGCATAGAATCGACGATAGCTTTCTCTTTGTGTAACAGAGATTTGAGTTGCATTTCTTGATTCAGCAGCAGATTGTGTTGAGTTACAATGGTTTTCCGAAGTACTCCTGAGCCCATGTGACTATATTTAACACAGTAGCATGATGGTTTCTCATGTAATGCCATCTGAAGGCTCATGCACATTCAACAGAGGTTTCCTGCCTTGCCCTACACAGACTGAGATTTCTCTGAATTCCTTGAATCTTTTCACAATAGTGTGTGTGGTAGATGGTGAAAGACCTAAATACTTTGCAATCTTGCATTGAGAAATGTGATTTTTGAATTGTTTGACATTTCTCTCATTAAATTTGGCACAAAGTGGTGAGCCATGACCCATTTTTGCTTGCAAAGACTGAGCTTTTGGTGGATGCTCCTGTAGCCCCTCCAGTTCACGAAACCCGCTCCAAGCGGGACGCGAACCCAGGCCCGTCCGCATGGGAGGTGGGCGCTCTAACAAGGAGGCTAAAGGCCGCAGTCTCTAGCGTCAGTCGCTAGAGTGCCTCTTGAGATCAGGGGAGTGAGGTTTACATGCACAGCTCTTACCGGGCTACGTTCGTTACACTTCTTTTAAAGCTAATCACGATACCCTCACCTATTACCAAATATAGTACAATCTTGCTCAGTCATTATCAGAAATCTAAAGGTAAATCATAAATAACACAGTAGCATGATGGATTCTCATCACACGTCCTACTTGAAAAGAATCACTCATGTTCGAATCAAGTCCCTCGAAATCTCAAGAACACATTTAACCAGGTCATAAAGAATCCATGTGTAAAAGACAACTCTGAATTTCTGAACATGGTTCATGCACAAACTCTCATAGGGCTGACAATGTCAAAACATGAATAAAACACTTTTGTTGCCAATTAATTATTTCACAATATCAAAGGGCCTGACACAACCAAACATTCCCTGAGAATGTGAAAAGAAAACCACCTCAATTTCTATAACATCTACTCGTAAAAACACTGTATACAGACCTTCATAGTATAAGATCAAAACTCAACAGCATCAGACACTGCCTGTACAGCACCATGGACAGTAAACAAAAATTGGCCATTCCTACTAAACTTTCTATCCCCATTGAACTGGCGCTTAAAAATTATGAAATAATAATTTAAAGACCTTTGTAAAATTATTTCACATTACAGACAACGTTAGGAACGCAAAACGTAACTTTAAAAAAATGGAAAAACATTATCAATGCTCCATATTGGGAGCACGTGGGATCACATTACATGCGTTTATCGAGAGCAACATAATAATTACCATGTGATTGATCATTACCATTTCTGAAAACCATGTTTAATAAAAACACAGTAAATAACTGATTATATTTAAGGAAATTGTGCCTCAACAAGATAACAAGCAATGATTAGATTCAGCAGCAATTTGGGCCATTATCTACAAAGATCCATAAAAAGATCCAGTCTATCAAAATTGCGCGTGCACGTTGTGGGTCTCTTGTAGGTGATCTATCATAGAATAGTTGCATAAAGAGAACAACGTGGGGAAAACGTAAAAATAAGTTTTAATATAGCTACTTTTCATACCTAATACTGACCTTCAAAAATGTTCATATCTACAAAAAGAACTTGAATGAGTCACATAATCTTTACAACAAGAGAGCTTTTTGCCCATGAAAGCACTCTGTAAACCCAAAATAATAAATATTTTTTAATAATTATTATTATTTTTTTAAAGAAAGACTTTGCTAGTCCTACCTGAAACGAGTCGTTCATTTCCGCATCAAGTCCTTCAAGATCATCCACAGCAGACTGAGTCTTTTTCAGAGTCAGGTCAGCAGTCAGTGTGCCCTCATTATAAGATCTGACGAACTTGAAGTCACTAGTGCGCGAGCCCGTGGTCAGGTACGCGTCATAATTGTAAGTGCTGCGGAGAGTTCCCGCGCCATCCACCTCTGCGTAATTTGGAGGGAGATACGCGCTGGGAATGGCTACAGCTCCATCAAACAACAGTCTGGGCTTTCTCCTGCGACAAAACCTCACGGCCAGGATGATGATGATGAAGGTCAGGAAGAAAGTGGAAACGGACACCAGCGCGATGATCAGATAAAACGTCAGTTTGGAGCTGCTCTCGTCATGAGACATGTCTTTCAGTTCTGGAACTTCAGCCAAGTTATCTGATATGAGTAAATACAACGCGCACGTGGCTGAGAGAGAGGGCTGTCCGTTATCTCTCACGGACACAATAAGGTTCTGTTTCATGCTGTCAGATTCAGAAATGTCCCGCTGCGTCCTGATCTCCCCGCTGTGGACCCGATAGTGAAAAGTCCCGGATCAGTCGCTTTAAATGTGATACGAGAGCCACGCGTTCTGGCCAGAATCCGCGTCCACGGCGATCACCTTGGAGACCAGGGAGCCCGCCTGAGCAGCTTTGGGCACCATCTCGGTCATGAAGGAGTTTCCCTCCGGAGAGGGGTATAATATCTGAGGGGAGTTGTCATTCTCATCCGATATGAAGACACTCACGCTCACGTTACTGCTCAGAGAGGGAGAACCGTTGTCTCTGGCTAACACGAGCACTTTGAAACTCTTCAGCTGTTCGTAATCAAACGACCTCACGGCATGAATGACCCCGGTGTCTCCGTTAATGGATAGAAAGGAGGACACCGGTGCGCCATTGACATCAGAGGACAACAGAGAATAAACTACAGTGCCATTCTGTCTCCAGTCCGGGTCTGTAGCTGATACTGAACAAATAGAGGAGCCCGGTTTGTTATTTTCTTGCACATGAGCTCTGTAATTGTGCTCCTGAAATACAGGTGGATTATCATTCACGTCAGCTACAGTCAAGTTAAGATTCTTAGTGGAAGATAAAGGCGGAGAGCCCTCATCAGTAGCAGTGATTGTAAGATAATCAGAGAGCAGCTCGCGGTCTAATTCACCTGTGGTCACCAGAGAATAGTAATTTTTGATGAAGGAACGAGTTTTAAATGGGACGTTCTGCTGAATGGAGCAGCGCACCTGTCCGTTATTCTCAGAGTCTCTGTCCTGAACATTAATGATGCCAACCTCTGTACCGGGTAACGCGTTCTCAGGAACGGGACTGTTCAATGACTTAATCACTATAATGGGGGCATTGTCATTAACATCTGTAATTTCTATGATTACTTTAGTGTCAGAAGAAAGACCAGAGCCATCCTTTCCCTCAATAAGCATTTCATATCTTAATGCCACCTCAAAATCAATGGGGCCTTTAACTTTAATCTCCCCATTCTTTTTGATCTAGAGCAAATAGTACGTTTGCAGTTCTCGAAATACGACTGAACTCATATGTCACTTCTCCATTTTGTCCCTCGTCAGCATCAGTAGCGCTCACTGTCACCACTACAGTATCTACAGGAGAATTTTCAGGCAGACTGACTTTATAGACGGCCTGACTAAAGACTGGAGCATTATCATTAGCATCCAGCACAGTGACGTGTATGGCTACAGTACCTGATCTCGGTGGAGTCCCGCCGTCTACCGCAGTAAGAATTAATGTCACCTCTTTCTGCTGCTCACGATCCAGCTCTTTGTCTAACACTAACTCAACATTTTTTCCACCATCCGCCTTTGTATTAACAGATACAAGAAAATGGTTATTCTTTTCAATCGAATAGCTTTGTACTGCGTTCTTTCCTATGTCAGCATCATGAGCCTCATTCACGCGGAACCGAGCGCCTTTACCAGATATCTCACTTATCTCAAGCTTTATCGTATCTTTAAGGAAATGTTGGCGTGTTATCATTAATATCTTGTATTTGTACAGTGACACGATGTATCTCCAGCGGGTGTTCTAGAACTAATTCGAAATTGAGAGCACATGAAAGCCCCTCATTACAAATCTCCTCTCTGTCGATTCTCTCCGCTACGATCAGTTCTCCAGTATTCAGATTAATGTCACAGTATCGTTTTCTGTTACCTTCAGTATCAATACGAGCCTTACGAGATGACAGTCTGTTCACATCGAGCCCGAGATCCTTTGCTATATTTCCAATCACAGATCCGCGTTTCATCTCCTCCGGGAAAGAATAGCTCACGTCTCCATAAGCGGTGTGCGCCATCAGCACGAAGAACAAAAGACCAAACATCTGATAATTAACCCAGAATCTTTGTAAATCCATTTGGAAATATGCGTTAGCCACAAGATTGCAATAGAAAACGTAAATCTGAAGATTAAATCCACAGCAATACACAGAATACTCGAGGAGCCGTAAGCGTCGATGATTTTCCATAAAAACGAGCTAGAAGCACTGCTAATGACATCACCAACAGGGTGGAGACAAGAAACGTTTTAGTCAATGATATTACAGGTGAACAGCGACTCTAAGTGTTCAAACGACAAAGTGCATAACATGTGGTGCTCTAGAGTCAGATTAATTACGGTACTGCATGACTGAAAAGCAGCTATACACAACAAACTACCTCCCAATAATAAGGGCCATTTTTTTATATTTAACTAAGAAAACCATTTTACGGCATTCCTATAAAATCCACTTCATACACAGTTATACGATATAAGAGAAAAACAACTAAAAAAACGCGATACACACGCCACTTGAGCAGCACCATGGACAGCAACATGAAAAATAACTCAATTTCTTAGGCAGTTAACAACACACAGGTGTTTTAAAAGTTTGTGCAATAAAGTCTACGTAAATGAAGCAGCTAAAAAGAATGGCTCATTATGGACACAACGATGAAAGAAATTCAAAAAGAATAATTTATCATACATATTAATATTTACAGATTTTACAATAGTTACTGTGAAAATAGAAAGAACCACATCATTTACATGCACACTCAAATTAACATGAAGAGTTTAAATAAGTTGATTTATAGGTTTTGTAAACTTTCTAACTGATCCGGAAATGTCGTGAATTCTTTTGAAAACAAGGCTTTAGTCATCAATGAATAACGTAAATGAAGCATGGTGGTACAAATCTGAATACACAGAGCTAAGCCATACATGACTTAAAATCATGAATCAAGGGGAGAAAAAAAAAAACACTTTATGTCGTTTACAAAACTACAAGTTATGAGCTACTCTACAATCTACATAATTCACCCAGAAAAAAGCTTGTCTACATCAACAAAACAACTTTAAACTTTTAATCAGAAATTATTTAGCTAGTCAAGAAAAAATAAAAACTTAAACACGTAAAACGCATCAATTCGTGAATCATGCATTGTCACTTACAACTGTTACACATGACCAAACGAATCAAAAAAAATAATTTATACACAAATTAACAATCTCCGACATGAACTTGACACTCAAAATGTTTCTGTGGCTAAAATAATGCTCTTGAGTCACCTGATATTTTTAAGGGCCTTTTGCCAGAGCATTTAACTTTCAACAAAAATGCACACTGAATATGGAAGCCCAGAACATATTTAATAAATAAGTAAGTAAAATAAAATAACAAAATAAAATAAAGCATTTTAATGCGTCAGGTTTTGGTCTTTTAAGCGACTGTTGGCAGTGAAAGCGGTCAGTTTTGAAAACAAATACACATTTAAAATGGAGGCCCACATAAACCTATATTTGAAATCAACAAATACTTAAAGCAATTAGTCCTACCTGAAACGAGTCGCTAATTTCTGCATCAAGTCCTTCAAGATCATCCACAGCAGACTGAGTCTTTTTCAGAGTCAGGTCAGCAGTCAGTGTGCCCTCATTATAAGATCTGACGAACTGAAGTCACTAGTGCGCGAGCCCGTGGTCAGGTACGCGTCATAATTGTAAGTGCTGCGGAGAGTTCCCGCGCCTTCCACCTCTGCGTAATTTGGAGGGAGATACGCGCTGGGAATGGCTACAGCTCCATCAAACAACAGTCTGGGCTTTCTCCTGCGACAAAACCTCACGGCCAGGATGATGATGATGAAGGTCAGGAAGAAAGTGGAAACGGACACCAGCGCGATGATCAAATAAAACGTCAGTTTGGAGCTGCTCTCGTCATGAGACATGTCTTTCAGTTCTGGAACTTCAGCCAAGTTATCTGATATGAGTAAATACAACGCGCACGTGGCTGAGAGAGGGCTGTCCGTTATCTCTCACGGACACAATAAGGTTCTGTTTCATGCTGTCAGATTCAGAAATGTCCCGCTGCGTCCTGATCTCCCGCTGTGGACACCGATAGTGAAAAGTCCCGGATCAGTCGCTTTAATAATGTGATACGAGAGCCACGCGTTCTGGCCAGAATCCGCGTCCACGGCGATCACCTTGGAGACCAGAGAGCCCGCCTGCGCAGCTTTGGGCACCATCTCGGTCATGAAGGAGTTTCCCTCCGGAGAGGGGTATAATATCTGAGGGGAGTTGTCATTCTCATCCGATATGAAGACACTCACGCTCACGTTACTGCTCAGAGGAGGAGAACCGTTGTCTCTGGCTAACACGAGCACTTGAAACTCTTCAGCTGTTCGTAATCAAACGACCTCACGGCATGAATGACCCCGGTGTCTCCGTTAATGGATAGAAAGGAGGACACCGGTGCGCCATTGACATCAGAGGACAACAGAGAATAAACTACAGTGCCATTCTGTCTCCAGTCCGGGTCTGTAGCTGATACTGAACAAATAGAGGAGCCGGTTTGTTATTTTCTTGCACATGAGCTCTGTAATTGTGCTCCTGAAATACAGGTGGATTATCATTCACGTCAGCTACAGTCAAGTGGAGATTCTTAGTGGAAGATAAAGGCGGAGAGCCCTCATCAGTAGCAGTGATTGTAAGATTATAATCAGAGAGCAGCTCGCGGTCTAATTCACCTGTGGTCACCAGAGAATAGTAATTTTTGATTGAAGGAACGAGTTTAAATGGGACGTTCTGCTGAATGGAGCAGCGCACCTGTCCGTTATTCTCAGAGTCTCTGTCCTGAACATTAATGATGCCAACCTCTGTACCGGGTAACGCGTTCTCGGGAACGGGACTGTTAAGAGAATTAATTACTATTATAGGAGCGTTGTCATTGACATCAGTAACATCTATTACTACATGCATCTACTGCTAATCCTTGACCTCTTTAGCTTGAATGGGCAGTTCAATTGAACTTTCCTCCTCATAATCAATGAACCGTCTTATTTTAATTTCACCAGACACTGCATCGAGGAAAAACATTTCCAGATGGCTTTCTGGTAAATGACCAAATTCATAAGTCACCTCTCCATTTTGTCCCTCGTCAGCATCAGTAGCGCTCACTGTCAGCACTACAGTATCTACAGGAGAATTTTCAGGCAGACTGACTTTATAGACGGCCTGACTAAAGACTGGAGCATTATCATTAGCATCCAGCACAGTGACGTGTATGGCTACAGTACCTGATCTCGGAGTCCCGCCGTCTACCAGTAAGAATTAATGTCACCTCTTTCTGCTGCTCACGATCCAACTCTTTATTAAGAACTATCTCGCCATATTTCCCTCCATTTGCCCCCGTAAGCACACTCAGAATAAAATGGTCATTGTTTTGAAGTGTATATGACTGCACTGAATTGACACCAATATCCGCATCGTGGGCCTCATCTAATAAATAACGAGATCCTTTGTCCGCTGATTCCTGTATTTCGAATTTTATTACGCTTTGTTTGAACTGTGGTGAATTATCATTTATGTCCTCAATATTGAAAATGAAGCGATGCAGCTCTAAAGGATTTTCCAGCACGAGCTCCTGTTTAATAACACATGAAGCTTTCTTTCCACACAGCCCCTCTCTGTCGATTCTCTCCGCTACGGTCAGTTCTCCAGTATTCAGATTAATGTCACAGTATCGTTTTCTGTTACCTTCAGTATCAATACGAGCCTTACGAGATGACAGTCTGTTCACATCGAGCCCGAGATCCTTTGCTATATTTCCAATCACAGATCCGCGTTTCATCTCCTCCGGGAAAGAATAGCTCACGTCTCCATAAGCGGTGTGCGCCATCAGCACGAAGAACAAAAGACCAAACATCTCGACAGCAAAGCAGAACATTTATAATGTTTCAGAAATTGATCAGAAATTAAATCCAGAAATACAAGTAGCCCTAACATGTAAAAAGAAACATAAGTCTATAACCAGTGTCCGAAATACAGTCCTTTGATCCGCGTCGACGATTTTCTATAGCGAGACGAGCTTGAAACTGTGAATGACATCAGAAGCAGGGTGGAGAGATGTGTACTGAACACACACATGGTTTTGCAGGTAAACAGCGACACTGTGAGTTAAAAAAAGAAACTACATAAACATTATATATATAAGGATTAAGTATCGGATATATAAAGAACTCTTGTTATATGCTTAAAATTGTTTAGCAAAACAAGAGTCAGCAGCAACATTTTCTGAAGACTGACAGTAACACGACCACAGTATGTATATGTATTATATATATAGGATAGAGTGGCGTGAGCTATAATATATAGGAGGGGGGAAAGCGTAAATGCCAGTGCAGCACCACGGACACCGACAAGGAAAACCAGCCATTTCCAATAATAGGACATTTACAAAATAAACTTAATGGTATATTTCTGTCATCCGAATTAAGTTCCATCTATAAACCATCAATATATCAAGGATACATGGATGAGAGAAAACGTAAAACTACTTAAAATATCAACATTTATAGATTCGATTACAAATAGCAGAATCTATGGACACACATAGCCTACTAACGATCTCAAAATAATGATGATGATGATAATAATAATAATAATAATAAGAAGAAGAAGATAGACAGAAGGATTATTCATCAGAATGAGACAGAAACTATAGATTTCTTACCACTAAAGATCACCAACAAAACTTTTAACCTATGCAAATCCAAAATAGTAGCTATAGTGAAAGATATACAAATACTTAAATAAAAACACGTCGATTTGTGAATCATGCCTCATGACTTACAACTGCCCACCTGACCAAAAAATATATAAATTTGAAGACAACTTAACGCGTGGTACTTCTCTGATGTCAAAATGTCACGCATGCGTCTACAATAAAAGTACATGAAAGAGTCAAAAGATCTGTCAAGAACAGAATCTGCTGCTAAAGAAAGCACTCAGTTTAAAACATAAATACATGATAAATCTGTAAATCAAACCATTCTTAAAAGAAACACTGCGTTAGTACAACGTCAAATAAAACACGATACACTGTCCTGCACTCAAAAAAACTCCATTTCATAGGCGAGTTAAGGCCACAGGTGTCTTCAAAAGACGTTTGTGTAATGAAGTCTACGTAAATGGAGCTGCTAAAATATTTCATATTAAGGACACCACGATGAAAGAAAAGCAAAACGTTACAGAGTAATTTTTACAAAGTAATTTCTCATTCAGTTACAGAAAAGGTATAAAGAATTATATAATTTAAATGGACAAGCAAATTGACATGAAAAAAAAGTTGAAACAAGTTCCATTATTTTTCTTTAACTTTCTAAATAATTTCCAAATGTCGTTAATCCTTTCGAAATCAAGGCCTCAGTCACCAATAAAACAACGGTAATGAAACATGGAGATACAAATCTGAATAATACACAAATATAAATATGGCATGACTTTAAATCGTGAATCAATGAAAAAAACAAGTTGTGAGCTAAAATAATCCATGTTCAAACAAATAATTGCAAAATTCTACAATATAAAGCCTAACAATCAACACAAATGATCCCTTTCTTTACGAGAAACAGGAGACTAATCCCTACGAACACAGTTCGTTTTGAATACAAAACAGCAACTGCAACTTTAAAATTTAGACTGGTTATACGAGAATATCGCGAAAACAGAAGAAAATCGGTAATCTTAATTAAAAAAAAAAAAAAAAACTTTTATTTCCGCATCAAGACCTTAAAGATAATTGACAATGGATATTTACTAAAAAAAAAAAAGATAATAAAATACAACTATTTGCAAATGCCTTTCTCAAGATACAAGTACATTTATTGAAAAAAAAAAAAAAAAAAATCAATAATCACAAACTTGGCTACACAGTTAACAAGAGATCAGGCAGCACGCTGACTCAGATAACAGAGAAAGGCTTCTAAAAGGTCGAAGCAAGTTCTTTGACTTAAGAAAGTTTAGAGACAGGAAAACAGAAAGGAGAAAAGACAAGAACAAAATTAAAAGAAAAAAAAAAAAAAAAAAAGATAAAAATGCTCATACGTAAAACATCAATTCGTGAATCATGCATCGTGACTTACAATTGATAACTCATGACCAGAATAATCTAAAAATATTTATAAATATATAACAATTAATGTAGCTACTTTTCTGACTTCAACTTGTCCCTCAACAAATCTTCATATGTTCTTTTTAAGAGCATGTTGCCAAATCAAAGCGGTCAACTTTGAACCAAATACACATTTATATGGAAGCCCAGACCATTAAATAATAACTACTTTGTTAGTCCTACCTGAAATGAATCGCTCATTTCTGCATCAAGTCCTTCAAGATCATCCACAGCAGACTGAGTCTTTTTCAGAGTCAGGTCAGCAGTCAGTGTGCCCTCATTATAAGATCTGACGAACTTGAAGTCACTAGTGCGCGAGCCCGTGGTCAGGTACGCGTCATAATTGTAAGTGCTGCGGAGAGTTCCCGCGCCCTCCACCTCTGCGTAATTTGGAGGGAGATACGCGCTGGGAATGGCTACAGCTCCATCAAACAACAGTCTGGGCTTTCTCCTGCGACAAAACCTCACGGCCAGGATGATGATGATGAAGGTCAGGAAGAAAGTGGAAACGGACACCAGCGCGATGATCAAATAAAACGTCAGTTTGGAGAGCTGCTCGTCATGAGACATGTCTTTCAGTTCTGGAACTTCAGCCAAGTTATCTGATATGAGTAAATACAACGCGCACGTGGCTGAGAGAGATGGCTGTCCGTTATCTCTCACGGACACAATAAGGTTCTGTTTCATGCTGTCAGATTCAGAAATGTCCCGCTGCGTCCTGATCTCCCCGCTGTGGACACCGATAGTGAAAAGTCCCGGATCAGTCGCTTTAATAATGTGATACGAGAGCCGCGTTCTGGCCAGAATCCGCGTCCACGGCGATCACCTTGGAGACCAGAGAGCCCGCCTGCGCAGCTTTGGGCACCATCTCGGTCATGAAGGAGTTTCCCTCCGGAGAGGGGTATAATATCTGAGGGGAGTTGTCATTCTCATCCGATATGAAGACACTCACGCTCACGTTACTGTTCAGAGGAGGAGAACCGTTGTCTCTGGCTAACACGAGCACTTTGAAACTCTTCAGCTGTTCGTAATCAAACGACCTCACGGCATGAATGACCCCGGTGTCTCCGTTAATGGATAGAAAGGAGGACACCGGTGCGCCATTGACATCAGAGGACAACAGAGAATAAACTACAGTGCCATTCTGTCTCCAGTCCGGGTCTGTAGCTGATACTGAACAAATAGAGGAGCCCGGTTTGTTATTTTCTTGCACATGAGCTCTGTAATTGTGCTCCTGAAATACAGGTGGATTATCATTCACGTCAGCTACAGTCAAGTGAATAGTTTTAGTGGAAGATAAAGGCGGAGAGCCCTCATCAGTAGCAGTGATTGTAAGATTATAATCAGAGAGCAGCTCGCGGTCTAATTCACCTGTGGTCACCAGAGAATAGTAATTTTTGATTGAAGGAACGAGTTTAAATGGGACGTTCTGCTGAATGGAGCAACGCACCTGTCCGTTATTCTCAGAGTCTCTGTCCTGAACATTAATGATGCCAACCTCTGTACCGGGGAACGCGTTCTCGGGAACGGGACTATTGAAAGACTTATTAATGATAACCGGAGCATTGTCATTAACATCCGTAATTTCTATCATTACCATTGAATACGATGTTAAACCTGCAGCATCTTTTGCTAAAACACGCAACTCATATGCTGATTTCTCTTCATAATCTAATTCTCCGATAACAGTTATTTCTCCAGTGTTGCGATTTAGCAAGAATAATCTCTTATCTTCCTCAGAAACATGACCAAATGCATACGTGACCTTTCCATTTTGTCCCTCATCAGCATCAGTAGCGCTCACTGTCAGCACTACGGTATCTACAGGAGAATTTTCAGGCAGACTGACTTTATAGACGGCCTGACTAAAGACTGGAGCATTATCATTAGCATCCAGCACAGTGACGTGTATGGCTACAGTACCTGATCTCGGTGGAGTCCCGCCGTCTACCGCAGTGAGAATTAATGTCACTTCCTTCTCCTGCTCGCGATCCAGCTCTTTGTTTAATACCAATTCACAGTATTTCCCTGCTATATCGTTTGATTTAACATTTAAAACGAAATTCTCATTGCTTCCCAACGTGTAAGACTGAACAGAATTCTTTCCTATATCCGGGTCGTGCGCTTCCTCAAGTAAAAACCTTTCCCCTTTGTGCGCCGATTCCCTGATTTCCATTCTAATGACATCCTCGTCAAAATGCGGAGCGTTATCATTTATGTCTTCAACGTGTAAACTAATTCGATGCAATTCCAAGGGATTCTCAAGCATAAGTTCTTGTTTCAGAACGCATGAAGCTTTCTTCCCACAAAGACTCTCTCTGTCGATTCTCTCCGCTACGGTCAGTTCTCCAGTATTCAGATTAATGTCACAGTATCGTTTTCTGTTACCTTCAGTATCAATGCGAGCCTTACGAGATGCCAGTCTGTTTACATCGAGCCCGAGATCCTTTGCTATATTTCCAATCACAGATCCGCGTTTCATCTCCTCCGGGAAAGAATAGCTCACGTCTCCATAAGCGGTGTGCGCCATCATGACACAAAAGCAGAGCGAAAGCAGTAAAACAAATCCTGCGTTTCCATTCATTGTGACACAAACAAAATATCTTCTACGTGGAAAAAGTGAAATAGTGAAGACCAAAAAATGTGCCAAAATGATAGGGGAAATCCCTATGCAATTAATAAACGAGTCAAATATACAAAGTCGATTATTCCTCTCCTCTCCTCTCTGCAGCAAACAGCCTCTTATAATCGAAAAAGTGGGTGGGGTGATATTATTTGTCTGTTCTACAAAGGTATACAGCGACGCCATGAGGCTGTAGGGAAGAATGGTTGCATGACATACCATTAAATTACATACTTTATAAATACATGCCATGTAGTTTATGAAGGATACAGGAAGAAGTAACATTTATCGTATTTATTGAGAGCTACTGTATGCAGTAAGGCGGTCAGCAAGTGCAGTACTTTCGTTCAGCACCACGGACAGTAATACTAATGTGTTGAAATCAGTTACTACAGGGAGACATTCAAAAATGCAAGACAAAAACATTTTAGCATGGTTTGAAATTCCATTACAGTGAATTGTAAGGACACTAACTTAAAGTTCTAATGAAATAACAGCAAATCCGTCTGCAAATAAAAATGTGTCAAGAAGGAAAGGAAAAGGCTACATGATATTTGAGTGCAAAACACCACTAATGCTGTACAAATGCTGCATTTCTGTACATAAAAACAAAACAATAACAAATCTATTTAACAAACAAGTAATCTCAGGACTTTGGAAAGATGCATGCATCCAAACATCAGACCAACAAGCACCTGAAACTGGTTAAAAGAGTATCTTTCACAATATCAAAATAAACAACTGAAGAACTTGTGTCATCAACAACGACAACAACAGTTAAAAGCAACATTTGGATCCAATGATTTCAATGTCTAAATAAAACCATTCTTATAATAAAAAAAACTGAGATGCCAGTATGTTTTATTGAAAACAACAGGAAGTAAATAACTGAGTAAAAAGTATCATATTTTGATTAAATTTCATTACATTTGAGTAGATGACTGAATAACACCTGGTCTTAATGCTTGATTTCCTCACCCAAAAACAATATTATATTAAAAGTAATAGCGTAACACTTACAATAAGGTTCATTAGTTAAACATTAGTTAATGTATTAACTAACAGGAACTAACCATGAGCAATACATTTGTTATTGTATTTACTAATCTTCATTAACGTTAGTTAATGAAAATAGAGTTCATTGTTCATGTTAGTTCACAGTGCATTAGCTAATGTTAACAAGATTTTAAAGGTGCCCTAGAATTAAAAATTGAATTTATATTGGCATAGTTGAATAACAAGAGTTCAGTACATAGAAATGACATACTCAAACTCCATTGTTTCCTCCTTCTTATATAAATCTCATTTGTTTAAAAGACCTCAGAAGAACAGGCGAATCTCAACATAACACTGACTGTTACGTAACAGTCGGGGTGTCCGCCTCCAATATTTGCATATGCCAGCCCATGATCGAGGCATTACACAAGGGCAGCCAGTATTAACGTCTGGATCTGTGCACAGCTGAATCATCAGACTAGGTAAGCAAGCAAGGACAATAGCGAAAAATGGCAGATGGAGCGATAATAACTGACATGATCCATGATAACATGATATTTTTAGTGATATTTGTGAATTGTCTTTCTAAATGTTTCGTTAGCATGTTGCTAATGTACTGTTAAATGTGGTTAAAGTTACCATTGTTTCTTACTGTATTCACAGAGACAAGAGCCGTCACTATTTTCATTTTTAAACACTTGCAGTCTGTATAATTCAAAAACACAACTTCATTCTTTATAAATCTCTCTAACAGTGTGTAATGTTAGCTTTAGCCACGGAGCAAAACCTCAAACTCATTCAGAATCAAATGTAAATATCCAAATAAATACTACACTCACATGATCCGA
Source organism: Culter alburnus (assembly GCA_028476615.1). Lineage (NCBI taxonomy): Eukaryota > Metazoa > Chordata > Actinopteri > Cypriniformes > Xenocyprididae > Culter > Culter alburnus. The sequence continues at coordinate 73,073 of JAOTNS010000904.1, forward strand.
CGCATGCATGCAGCATGCATGACGAACACTTTGTAAAGATCCATTTTGAGGGTTATATTAGCTGTGTAAACTTTGTTTATGCACTGTTTAAGGCAAGCGCGAGCTCCAGGGGCGGAGAGCACACAGAATTAAAGGGGCAGCAGCATAAATCAGCGCATTTCTAATGATGCCCCAAATAGGCAGTTAAAAAAATTAATTAAAAAAAACTCTATGGGGTATTTTGAGCTGAAACTTCACAGACACATTCAGGGGACACCTTAGACTTATATTACATCTTGTAAAAAAAACGTTCCATGGCACCTTTAATAATGTATTAGTAAATGTTGAAATTAACAAAGATGAATAAATGCTGTATAAGTGCAGTTCATTTTTAGTCCATGTTAACTAATGTAGTTAACTAATGTTAACTAATGAGCCTTATTGTAAAGTGTTACCATAACAGCAAACAAATCATATTAAATAAAGGTCAATTTTATGCAGTTTTAAGGTAAGACACCTTAAACTTAGAACAAATGGTGATATAATATTTACACTTAATCTTTACTGTCCATGGAGATAATGATTTTATAATCAAACAATGGAATGTATCATTGATTTTTTTTGAGTATTAAGATAATAAAGTATACAGTAAACATTTACTGGCCACCATGGATCAAAGAAAATCACCATCTAGAAACACTGTTAGAAAAATGCTAGACAGACAATTTGGCCAGAAGTATATGGACAACCTCTTTCTGTTATCTTTTTATTATTATTATTATTATTATTATTATTATTATTATTATTATTTCAGTGAATTCTGCAAGACAAAATCTAATGCTACAAATAGAATGATATTCTAGAGAATTGTGTGATTTCAACTTTGTTGCAACAAATGTGTCTAATGTGGAAGAACTTGACTTAAGTGGAACTTGACATCTAATGGAAGGTACTACCCATTACAATTCATCCCAAAGGTGTTCAATAGTGGTTCAGCTCTGGGTTTTGTGAAGGCCTGAACCACTGAAAGACCTAAAAGACTTGAACCATCTGAACCACGGAAAGACCTGAACTGCTATTGAACATCCTTTGGGGTTAATTGTAACGGGTAAGACCTTCAGTGTTTTAAATGATACATTCCAGTGTTTCATTATCAAGTTCAGTCAATCTCAAAAGAATAACACATACATATTTTAAACAGCTAAGACAAAAATACTTAAAAATAAGTAATGTAAAATTCAAAATACTTAAAAAATTTGGTCGTTCCACTATGGGAAAAGCTGTGATCATTCAGTCTATTCACACAGTGAGCAGGAGTCTAAAAAGAAGGAGAATGAAGGACGCTCAGGTACCATATAGGACCAAAAAAACACCTACCTCTGAAAAAGGAATCATGTCTCCATCAAGCCCTTCAAGATCATCCACAGCAGACTGAGTCTTTTTCAGAGTCAGGTCAGCAGTCAGTGTGCCCTCATTATAAGATCTGACGAACTTGAAGTCACTAGTGCGCGAGCCCGTGGTCAGGTACGCGTCATAATTGTAAGTGCTGCGGAGAGTTCCCGCGCCCTCCACCTCTGCGTAATTTGGAGGGAGATACGCGCTGGGAATGGCTACAGCTCCATCAAACAACAGTCTGGGCTTTCTCCTGCGACAAAACCTCACGGCCAGGATGATGATGATGAAGGTCAGGAAGAAAGTGGAAACGGACACCAGCGCGATGATCAAATAAAACGTCAGTTTGGAGCTGCTCTCGTCATGAGACATGTCTTTCAGTTCTGGAACTTCAGCCAAGTTATCTGATATGAGTAAATACAACGCGCACGTGGCTGAGAGAGAGGGCTGTCCGTTATCTCTCACGGACACAATAAGGTTCTGCTTCATGCTGTCAGATTCAGAAATGTCCCGCTGCGTCCTGATCTCCCCGCTGTGGACACCGATAGTGAAAAGTCCTGGATCAGCGCTTTAATAATGTGATACGAGAGCCACGCGTTCTGGCCAGAATCCGCATCCACGGCGATCACCTTGGAGACCAGGGAGCCCGCCTGCGCGGCTTTGGGCACCATCTCGGTCATGAAGGAGTTTCCCTCCGGAGAGGGGTATAATATCTGAGGGGAGTTGTCATTCTCATCCGATATGAAGACACTCACGCTCACGTTACTGCTCAGAGGAGGAGAACCGTTGTCTCTGACTAACACGAGCACTTTGAAACTCTTCAGCTGTTCGTAATCAAACGACCTCACGGCATGAATGACCCCGGTGTCTCCGTTAATGGATAGAAAGGAGGACACCGGTGCGCCATTGACATCAGAGGACAACAGAGAATAAACTACAGTGCCATTCTGTCTCCAGTCCGGGTCTGTAGCTGATACTGAACAAATAGAGGAGCCCGGTTTGTTATTTTCTTGCACGTGAGCTCTGTAATTGTGCTCCTGAAATACAGGTGGATTATCATTCACGTCAGCTACAGTCAAGTGAAGATTCTTAGTGGAAGATAAAGGCGGAGAGCCCTCATCAGTAGCAGTGATTGTAAGATTATAATCCGAGAGCAGCTCGCGGTCTAATTCACCTGTGGTCACCAGAGAATAGTAATTTTTGATCGAAGGAACGAGTTTAAATGGGACGTTCTGCTGAATGGAGCAGCGCACCTGTCCGTTATTCTCAGAGTCTCTGTCCTGAACATTAATGATGCCAACCTCTGTACCGGGTAACGCGTTCTCAGGAACGGGGGTATTAAGAGAATTTATTACTATTATAGGAGCGTTATCATTGACATCAGTAACATCTATTACTACAGTGCATCTACTTGCTAATCCTTGACCATCTTTAGCTTGAATGGGCAGTTCAATTGAACTCTCCTCCTCATAATCAATGAACCGTCTTAGTTTAATTTCACCAGACACTGCATCAAGGAAAAACATTTCTAGATGGCTTTCTGGAAAATGACCGAATTCATATGTCACTTCTCCATTTTGTCCCTCGTCAGCATCAGTAGCGCTCACTGTCAGCACTACAGTATCTACAGGAGAATTTTCAGGCAGACTGACTTTATAGACGGCCTGACTAAAGACTGGAGCATTATCATTAGCATCCAGCACAGTGACGTGTATGGCTACAGTACCTGATCTCGGTGGAGTCCCGCCGTCTACCGCAGTAAGAATTAATGTCACCTCTTTCTGCTGCTCACGATCCAACTCTTTATTAATAACCAACTCTTCATATTTCCCTCCATTTGCCCCCGTAAGCACACTCAGAATAAAATGGTCATTGTTTTGAAGTGTATATGACTGCACTGAATTCACACCAATATCTGCATCGTGGGCCTCATCTAATAAATAACGAGATCCTTTGTCCGCTGATTCCCGAATTTCGAATTTTATTACATTTTGTTTGAACTGTGGTGAATTATCATTTATGTCCTCAATATTGAGAATGAAGCGATGCAGCTCTAAAGGATTTTCCAGCACGAGCTCCTGTTTAATAACACATGAAGCTTTCTTTCCACAAAGTCCCTCTCTGTCGATTCTCTCCGCTACGGTCAGTTCTCCAGTATTCAGATTAATGTCACAGTATCGTTTTCTGTTACCTTCAGTATCAATACGAGCCTTACGAGATGACAGTCTGTTCACATCGAGCCCAAGATCCTTTGCTATATTTCCAATCACAGATCCGCGTTTCATCTCCTCCGGGAAAGAATAGCTCACGTCTCCATAAGCGGTGTGCGCCATCAGCACGAAGAACAAAAGACCAAACATCTCGACAGCAAAGCAGAACATTTAAAATGCTTCAGAAATTGATCAGAAATGAAATCCAGAAATAAAAGTAGCCCTAACATGTAAAAAGAAACATAAGTCTATAACCAGTGTCCGAAATACAGTCCTTTGATCACCGTCGACGATTTTCTATAACGAGACGAGCTTGAAGCCCTGTGTATGACATCAGAAGCAGGGTGGAGAGATGTGTACTGAACACACACATGGTTTTGCAGGTAAACAGCGACACTGTGAGTTAAAAGAAGAAACTACAAAAAAAAAAAAAAAAAAAAAAAAAAGATATATTTTTGACAGGATTAAGTGTCGGATAATACAAAGAACTCTTGTTATATACTTAAAATTGTTTAGCAAAACAAGAGCCAGCAGCAACATTTTCTGAAGAGTGAGAGGGAATCACGACCACAGTATGTGTAGTATACAAAAAAACAAAAGCTATAGCAGGATGGAGTGGTGTAAGCAATAAGGAGGGGAAAAAGCAACACACCCAAACACCAAGAGTAAATGACAGTGCAGCACCACGGACAGGGAAAGCGACAGGGAAACCCTGCCATATGCCATTTCCAATCAGACTAAAGACATTCACAGAATTACACTCAGTGGCATATTTATGTCATCCGAATTTAATTCCATCTATAAACCATCAATATATAAAAGAGACATGGATGAGAGAAACCGTAAAACTACTTACAAATATCCACATTTATAGATTCGATTACAAATAGCAAAATTCACAGACACGTATCCGACTAATGATCTCAAAAAAAAAAAAAAAAGAAGAAGAAAATGGACAGGATTATTTAACAGTGTGAGACAGAAACTAGATTTCTTACCTCTAAAGATCACCAACAAACAACTTTTGACCTATTTAAATCCAAAATAGTAGCTAGTGAAAAAACAAACAAACAAGTATTTTAAATAAGTAAAAACACGTCGATTTGTGAATCATGCCTCATGACTTACAACTGCCCACCTGACCAAAAAATATATAAAGTTGAAGGCAACTTAACGCGTGGTACTTCTCTGATGTCAAAATGTCATGCATGCGTCTACAATGAAAGTAGATGAAAGAGCCAAAACATCTGTCAAGAACAGAGTCTGCTGCTAAAGAAAGCACTCAGTTTAGAACACAATACATGATAAATCTGTAAATCAAACCATTCCTAATACAAGTATTTATTGAAAAAATACATTTCGCATAAAGGGCTCATCGATAAGTTGAATAAAAAAATAAAAAAATAAAAAAATCAATAATCACAAACTTGGCTACACAGTTAACAAGAGATCAGGCAGCACGCTGACTCAGATAACAGAAAACGGATTCTAAAACGTCAAAGCAAGTTCTTTGACTTTAGAAAGTTTAGAGACAGGAAAAGAGAAAGGAGAAAGACAAGAACAAAATTAAAAGAAAAAAAAAAGATAAAAATGCTAATACGTAAAACATCAATTCGTGAATCATGCATCGTGACTTACAATTGATAACTCATGACCAGAATAATCTAAAAATATTTATAAATATATAACAATTAATGTAGCTACTTTTCTGACTTCAACTTGTCCCTCAACAAATCTTCATATGTTCTTTTTAAGAGCATGTTGCCAAATCAAAGCGGTCAACTTTGAACACAAATACACATTTATATGGAAGGCCAGACCATTAAATAATAACTACTTGTTAGTCTACCTGAAACGAATCGCTCATTTCTGCATCAAGTCCTTCAAGATCATCCACAGCAGACTGAGTCTTTTTCAGAGTCAGGTCAGCAGTCAGTGTGCCCTCATTATAAGATCTGACGAACTTGAAGTCACTAGTGCGCGAGCCCGTGGTCAGGTACGCGTCATAATTGTAAGTGCTGCGGAGAGTTCCCGCGCCCTCCACCTCTGCGTAATTTGGAGGGAGATACGCGCTGGGAATGGCTACAGCTCCATCAAACAACAGTCTGGGCTTTCTCCTGCGACAAAACCTCACGGCCAGGATGATGATGATGAAGGTCAGGAAGAAAGTGGAAACGGACACCAGCGCGATGATCAAATAAAACGTCAGTTTGGAGCTGCTCTCGTCATGAGACATGTCTTTCAGTTCTGGAACTTCAGCCAAGTTATCTGATATGAGTAAATACAACGCGCACGTGGCTGAGAGAGAGGGCTGTCCGTTATCTCTCACGGACACAATAAGGTTCTGCTTCATGCTGTCAGATTCAGAAATGTCCCGCTGCGTCCTGATCTCCCGCTGTGGACACCGATAGTGAAAAGTCCGGATCGTCGCTTTAATAATGTGATACGAGAGCCACGCGTTCTGGCCAGAATCCGCGTCCACGGCGATCACCTTGGAGACCAGGGAGCCCGCCTGAGCAGCTTTGGGCACCATCTCGGTCATGAAGGTTTCCCTCCGGAGAGGGGTATAATATCTGAGGGGAGTTGTCATTCTCATCCGATATGAAGACACTCACGCTCACGTTACTGCTCAGAGGAGGAGAACCGTTGTCTCTGGCTAACACGAGCACTTTGAAACTCTTCAGCTGTTCGTAATCAAACGACCTCACGGCATGAATGACCCCGGTGTCTCCGTTAATGGATAGAAGGAGGACACCGGTGCGCCATTGACATCAGAGGACAACAGAGAATAAACTACAGTGCCATTCTGTCTCCAGTCCGGGTCTGTAGCTGATACTGAACAAATAGAGGAGCCCGGTTTGTTATTTTCTTGCACATGAGCTCTGTAATTGTGCTCCTGAAATACAGGTGGATTATCATTCACGTCAGCTACAGTCAAGTGAAGATTCTTAGTGGAAGATAAAGGCGGAGAGCCCTCATCAGTAGCAGTGATTGTAAGATTATAATCAGAGAGCAGCTCGCGGTCTAATTCACCTGTGGTCACCAGAGAATAGTAATTTTTGATCGAAGGAACGAGTTTAAATGGGACGTTTGCTGAATGGAGCAGCGCACCTGTCCGTTATTCTCAGAGTCTCTGTCCTGAACATTAATGATGCCAACCTCTGTACCGGGGAACGCGTTTCGGAATGGACTACGTAAAGATTTCAAACGTATCTCAGGAGCATTGTCATTGACATCTGTAAGTTGAATTACAACTTTAGCGTCACTGGATAAACCAAATCATCTTTCCCTTCAACGCGTAATTCATAAACTGCTTCGTCCTCGTAATCAAGTGCACCTGTAACTCGAATATCACCTGTATGTGGATCTAACGAGAACAGCTTTCTAGCTCTCTCAGAGATACGACCAAATTCATAAGTCACTTCTCCATTCTGTCCCTCATCAGCATCAGTAGCGCTCACTGTCAGCACTACAGTATCTACAGGAGAATTTTCAGGCAGACTGACTTTATAGACGGCCTGACTAAAGACTGGAGCATTATCATTAGCATCCAGCACAGTGACGTGTATGGCTACAGTACCTGATCTCGGTGGAGTCCCGCCGTCTACCGCAGTGAGAATTAATGTCACCTCTTTCTGCTGCTCACGATCCAACTCTTTCTCTAGCAGTAATTCCAAATTCTTTTCTCCGTCTACATTTGAATTAACAGCCAGTTGAAAGTTATCATTTCTTTGCAGATTGTATTTTTGAACTGCATTCTGTCCTACATCAGCATCATGAGCCGAATTCAAGCGATAGCGAGTACCTCGGTCAGCAGACTCACTAATTTCAAATGTGATGAAATCCTTTGAGAAAACAGGCGAATTGTCATTAATATCCTGAATTTGAACTGAAACACGGTGCAGCTCTAATGGATCCTCTAGCATGAACTCAAATTTTAAAACACATGAAACCCTGTCGCCACAAATTTCCTCTCTGTCGATTCTCTCCGCTACGGTCAGTTCTCCAGTATTCAGATTAATGTCACAGTATCGTTTTCTGTTACCTTCAGTATCAATACGAGCCTTACGAGATGACAGTCTGTTCACATCGAGTCCGAGATCCTTTGCTATATTTCCAATCACAGATCCGCGTTTCATCTCCTCCGGGAAAGAATAGCTCACGTCTCCATAAGCGGTGTGCGCCATCAGCACGAAGAACAAAAGACCAAACATCTCGACAGCAGAGCAGAACGTTTGAAATGCCTAAGAAATTAAATCCAGGAACACAACGATGTACATGGAAAAAGGAAAACATAAATACAGATCTGAATTTAGAAATGTTTTCAGAAGTGCAGTATATGAGGCAGTCTCCGTCGACGATTTTCTATAATGAGGCGAGCTCAAAGTCCTGTGTATGACATCAGAATCAGGGTGGAGAGATGTGTACCTGAACACACACATGGTTTTGCAGGTGAACAGCGACACTGTGAGTTAAAATAAGAAACTGCATGACATTCATATCTCTGACAGGATTAAGTGATGGAATATACACCGAACTTGGCATATACTGAAGTATTTTGAGAATCAAGAAGATTCACTGAAGATTGGGAGATTAAAATACCCAAAATCTTTTAAGGTACTAATACAAAAAAGAAAGAAAGAAAGAAAGAAAGAAAGAAAGAAAGCGGTATAAAGGGCTACATTATTTAGGAGCAAAAAATCCAAATACCAAGAATAATGCTGATGCAGCACCATGGACAGCAAAAATAAAACCTGCTCAATGCAAATTCCATTTCTAATTAAATAGCATTTAAAAATATCGACATCAGAATGTAATTGTCTTCATAAGTCACATTTACATACAAGAGACATCGATAAGAAAAACGCGAAATTACATAACACAGCAAAATTTTGTCAGTCTATTACAAACATCCGAATGCCACACAAAGTGACCTTAGGAAAAAAAAAATGCGTTTGAGAAAACAAGTAGTCAAAAGAACAAGTCAGTTTCTGATTTATTTATTTAAATGTCACCATAGACTAACTGTAAACGCTTTAAATGAAAGAATAACGATTAAAAATAATGAAAATATCAATAGTAACACGACTCGTGAAACATGATACATGACTTACAACTGTTCATACATGAGCAGAAAAATCTTAAAAAATAAATTAGACTAATTCATCGATCTATATTTCAGACTTTAAACTGAACCTCGCAAATGTTCGTTTGTCTAAAAGCACTTAAATGATTCACGTGATCTTGCTATTTTAAAGGGTCTGTTGTCGATGAAAGCAGTCAGTTAAATTACATATACACATCTAATCTGTAAACCTAGTCCATAAGCATTTTTTTCTAAAGAAAGTATTCTTGTGTTCGCATTATGTCCTTCCAGATCACAAGAACACAAATTTGACCAATCTATAAAGAATATACTTGTACAAGACAACGCAACTGTGACGTCAGTTATCATATGAACAGAGTGGAGAGAAACAATGTAAGCGGTGGCACTGGTAAACAGCAACACAGAGTTCAATTAGGAAACTCTAATAATTCTGACAATAAATGCCAGAACGTGGATACAACACATGAAATGTCTTCACAATATCAAAAGCCTGGATCAAACAAACATTCTCGTAGAACTGAAAAGAGAACAAGCTCTTTCAAGACAAGACTCTTTCAGTTTCAAGACAATATATTAAATCTACACATAAATATATATAAAAGACACGACTGTATACAGACACAGTATTGAGAAAAACCCGCCAACAACAGACACTGCCTGTACAGCACCATGGACAGCAAATAGAAATATACCATTACATCTAAATTACTATCCGATATATATATTATATATTATATATATATATATATATATATATATATATATATACACACACACACACGAGATGAAGTAAAAAAGTAAATAAAAATATAGAGAAACTCATCAACTATTCAAACCGCATTATGTGACTTTGAGCCACTTAATCTAAATATTTAACATTTCTGAAATCCCTTTTAAAACCTTTTTTTTCCCTTTTTGTCTAATAATAAACTGGTGCTTATTATTATGATGCTTGTACAAGAAATTATTTAATTGATATAGTTACTTTTCAGACTTCAAACTGACCCTCTAAAATGTTAAAGTCTATGCCAATGAAAGCAGTCAATTCAGAACAGAAATAAATATTAAATAATAATAAAAATCCTTTGTTAGTCCTACCTGAAACGAATCGTTCATTTCTGCATCAAGTCCTTCAAGATCATCCACAGCAGACTGAGTCTTTTTCAGAGTCAGGTCAGCAGTCAGTGTGCCCTCATTATAAGATCTGACGAACTTGAAGTCACTAGTGCGCGAGCCCGTGGTCAGGTACGCGTCATAATTGTAAGTGCTGCGGAGAGTTCCCGCGCCCTCCACCTCTGCGTAATTTGGAGGGAGATACGCGCTGGGAATGGCTACAGCTCCATCAAACAACAGTCTGGGCTTTCTCCTGCGACAAAACCTCACGGCCAGGATGATGATGATGAAGGTCAGGAAGAAAGTGGAAACGGACACCAGCGCGATGATCAAATAAAACGTCAGTTTGGAGCTGCTCTCGTCATGAGACATGTCTTTCAGTTCTGGAACTTCAGCCAAGTTATCTGATATGAGTAAATACAACGCGCACGTGGCTGAGAGAGAGGGCTGTCCGTTATCTCTCACGGACACAATAAGGTTCTGTTTCATGCTGTCAGATTCAGAAATGTCCCGCTGCGTCCTGATCTCCCCGCTGTGGACACCGATAGTGAAAAGTCCCGGATCAGTCGCTTTAATAATGTGATACGAGAGCCACGCGTTCTGGCCAGAATCCGCGTCCACGGCGATCACCTTGGAGACCAGAGAGCCCGCCTGAGCAGCTTTGGGCACCATCTCGGTCATGAAGGAGTTCCCTCCGGAGAGGGGTATAATATCTGAGGGGAGTTGTCATTCTCATCCGATATGAAGACACTCACGCTCACGTTACTGCTCAGAGGAGGAGAACCGTTGTCTCTGGCTAACACGAGCACTTGAAACTCTTCAGCTGTTCGTAATCAAACGACCTCACGGCATGAATGACCCCGGTGTCTCCGTTAATGGATAGAAAGGAGGAAACCGGTGCGCCATTGACATCAGAGGACAACAGAGAATAAACTACAGTGCCATTCTGTCTCCAGTCCGGGTCTGTAGCTGATACTGAACAAATAGAGGAGCCCGGTTTGTTATTTTCTTGCACATGAGCTCTGTAATTGTGCTCCTGAAATACAGGTGGATTATCATTCACGTCAGCTACAGTCAAGTGAAGATTCTTAGTGGAAGATAAAGGCGGAGAGCCCTCATCAGTAGCAGTGATTGTAAGATTATAATCAGAGAGCAGCTCGCGGTCTAATTCACCTGTGGTCACCAGAGAATAGTAATTTTTGATTGAAGGAACGAGTTTAAATGGGACGTTCTGCTGAATAGAGCAGCGCACCTGTCCGTTATTCTCAGAGTCTCTGTCCTGAACATTAATGATGCCAACCTCTGTACCGGGTAACGCGTTCTCAGGAACGGGACTATTCAGGGATTTAAGTATTATTATAGGGGCGTTATCATTGATATCAACAATATCTATTAATACTGTGGAATAACTGGCTAATCCTTGACCATCTTTTGCTTGAATTGGAAGTTCAATTGTACTCTCCTCTTCATAATCAATTTGACCTGTTAGTTTAATCACACCAGATACTGCATCGATGAAGAATAGCTGTAGGACTTTTTGAGGTAAATGACCAAACGCATATGTCACCTCTCCATTTTGTCCCTCGTCAGCATCAGTAGCGCTCACTGTCACCACTACAGTATCTACAGGAGAATTTTCAGGCAGACTGACTTTATAGACGGCCTGACTAAAGACTGGAGCATTATCATTAGCATCCAGCACAGTGACGTGTATGGCTACAGTACCTGATCTCGGTGGAGTCCCGCCGTCTACCGCAGTAAGAATTAATGTCACCTCTTTCTGCTGCTCACGATCCAACTCTTTATTAGAACTAGCTCACCATATTTCTTCCATTTGCCCTAGTAACTACATTAAGAAGAAAAGTTCATTATTTGAAGTGTATATGACTGCACTTCATTCAGACCAATATCTGCATCGTAAGCCTCTTCTAGTAAGTAACGAGATCCTTTGACCGCTGATTCCCGTATTCAAATTTATAACACTTTCTTGAACTGTGGGAATTATCATTTATGTCCTCAATATTGAGAATGAAGCGATGAAGCTCTAAAGGATTTTCCAGCACGAGCTCCTGTTTAATAACACATGAAGCTTTCTTTCCGCAAATCTCCTCTCTGTCGATTCTCTCCGCTACGGTCAGTTCTCCAGTATTCAGATTAACGTCACAGTATCGTTTTCTGTTACCTTCAGTATCAATGCGAGCCTTACGAGATGACAGTCTGTTCACATCGAGCCCAAGATCCTTTGCTATATTTCCAATCACAGATCCGCGTTTCATCTCCTCCGGGAAAGAATAGCTCACGTCTCCATAAGCGGTGTGCGCCATCAGCACAAAGAACAAAAGACCAAACATCTCGACAGCAAGCAGAACATTTATAATGTTTCAGAAATTGATCAGAAATTAAATCCAGAAACAACAAAGTAGCATGTAAAGAAACATAAGTGTGCAATTAAATCCAGTGTCTTAAATCCAGTCCTTCGATCAGCGTCGACGATTTTCTATAACGAGACGAGCTTGAAGCCCTGTGTATGACATCAGAATCAGGGTGGAGAGATGTGTACTGAACACACACATGGTTTTGCAGGTGAACAGCGACACTGTGAGTTAAAATGAGAAACTGCATGACATTAATTTCTCTCACAGAATGAAGTGTTATAACATACAGAGTGTTGTTTAGCAATTATATACTCATTTTATTATATAATTGTTTAGCAAAAAAAAAAAAAAAAAAAAAAAAAAAAAGACAGCAACATTTTCTGATGTGGGAGAGATAAATATAATCATAGTGTGTTATATAATAATAATAATAATAATAAAAAGTATCCAGGGATTGAGAGTTACAAATATGTAAGAGCAATATAATCAAACACTAAGAGTAAATGCCAGTGCAGCACCACGGACAGCGACAGGGAAAACCTGACCTATGCCATTTCCAACCAGACCAAAAGCATGTTTAAACTTCACTTAACGGAATATTCGTGAAAATAACATACGAGATGAATTCCCATCGCTATATTAAAAGACATGAAGAGAAACATAAAGCTGTTTAATATATTTACAAATTCAACATGTCCTTGTAACATAGTAAAAGATTACTAACACCTTTTTACCGCTTTGAACCCAAAATAGCAGCTAGTGCCAAAAATAAATAAGCTCTTACATTTTTCACATTTATTCCTGTTCATGTTGAGAGAAATAAAGTGCAGAGGTGTTGTGTGCGCTGTGTGAACATGATGGTTATTGTAGTTCTAGACTAAATGTGAAGTTGCATTTACTCATCTCACTTGCATGACAACATTCAGTATTCCTCAAATGAATAAATAGTGAAATGCAATCTCAGAATTGTACTCAAACCTGTAATAATTAACTATATTAAATTACACAAATATACTTTATGTATTTAATCCACTTTATTAACCAATGTCTTTGCTGCGGACCTTCAATTATCTAATTCAACCATACTAACAGGCAAAAATTTCTGAGAGTTTATTTACAAATAAGAGTGTTTAACTTTCTTCTCCTGTGTCATATTCTTCTTTAATCCAGAATGGCAGCACAGCTGAAAGGTTTCTTTGAGCTGTGCCCTCTACTGTACATGCGTAAATATGCATTTCCTTCAGCCTAAGGCTTATTCATTTCACAGTTGGTGTGAAAGGGCCTTTATATTTGCCAAAAATAGAACTTTTTTGTTGTATTAAAAAAAACAAACAAGCAAGCCCAGCCCAGGTGAGAAACAGTGACGCAAAAGTAATGTAACGCATTACTTTCATAAAAAGCAACTAACACAATTAGTTAATATTTAGGGAGTAACGCAATATTGTTATGCATTACTTTTAAAAGTAACTTCCCCAATACTGTCCTTGGAACAGTCAACTGTCAGCTACTAGTTGATCGAAGTTCTCTGGATGTATTTTGGTGAATTTAAAGAAGATCAGAAATATATAGAGGAGCCAGTCCATGCAAACCCTTATAAACAAACAATAATGTTTTTAACTGGGAGCCCGTGGAGAGAGATCAGCACTGGTGAAATATGTTCCCTCTTCTTGTCAACAATCTCGCGGCAGCATTTTGAAAAAAGCTGAAGACGTGACAATAGAGACTGTGAAACATCCTAGTACAATACTTTACAATAGTCTAATTTGGATGAAAGAAAAGCATGGATCACAGACTCCATATCTTTGGATGATAATAATGACTTAATTTTAGCTATACTCTTTAGCTGATAAAACAACTTCTGACCACAGCATTGATCTGTTTATCCAAAATGTCAAAGCAGAATCAAAAGTAACACCTAAATTTCAGATTACCAGATAGAGCTCCCAGTTTACTGGCAACAGCCTCTGTAGAAGCAGAGGGCCAAAAATGAAGACTTCCGTCTTTGATTCATTAAACTGAAGGAAGTTGGCAGACAGCATTGGTTAACAT